>JAPEBW010002203.1:0-14119 GCA_027405785.1 Ophiocordyceps robertsii
AAGGGTTATCTATAAACCTATTTTCTAGTATAGTAATATCTCTAAAGACTATTAATTTTCTCTTAGAAAAATCCTAGACTTTATAGGCGTTTTTACTATAGCCTATAATAACTCCCTTAAAGGCTCTAGTTTTAAGCTTATCTTTAAGGTCCTTATTTTTATAATAAATAAGGCTTTTAAAGGTCTTTATTTTATTTAAGGTCTTAAAAGGTATTATTATATTATCCCTCCTTTTTATAAGGCTTTTAAAACCTATTACTAAATATAGAGATCTATTATATAGGTAAGTAGCTGTTAAAATAGCCTTACCCTATAGATATTTAAGCAGCCTTGCCGTATATAATAAAAAACGGACTTTTTCTAATATAGTGCGATTTATCCTCTTTATTCTGCTATTAAATTCTAGCGTTCTAAGAGGGCTAAAGTTAAATAAGATACCGTTTCTTTTATAGTGTGTTTTTATCTTATATATAAATTTCTTTACATTATCTAAAAATACTTCTTTAATCTTAGTTTTATCCGGGTTATTTTTAACCTTATTTTTATATTCTAAAACCTTTTTATAGCTTTCCCCTTACTTTAAAGGAGGTATAGGTCTAGAAATCGGGTTCCTATATCTAGGAAAGAGATATAATAATAATATTTATTATTAGTAGGCGTTTTAATAGGCCCTTTAAATATCTAACACTTTTTTTTAAGGCAGGAATAAGTCTTATTTAAATATTGTTTATTTACCTTATTAATAACCTTTGCCTTTATATAAATCTCGTAGTGTTTTATTTTATTCTTTTCTTCTAAAGGCATCTTTATATCTTTAATATACCTTTTTAAAACTTTTAAGATAGCCTTATAATTTATATACTTAAGGCGTAAATGCTAAGTATAAAAATCTATATCCTTTGCCTTTAAAGAGGTAATAAGGAGGGAATCTTTTTTTAGTAAAGGTTTTAAAAGAATATAATAACGCTTGTTTTTAAGATATCCTTTAGTAAGAATCTACGCTTTATTATTTAAAAGAAGAACCTTATCCTTGCCTATAAGGGCATAGGTATTCTTAAAATATAACTAGCTAATTATATTAACTATAATTTTAAGTATATAAAAACAATCTCTAGGTATATATCTATTTTTAGAGTGTAGGAATTTAAATACTAAATCCCCTTTTCCTTTTATTAATATAAAGGAAGCTTTTCCTTAGCAGAGTTTAGTTTTAATCCTTTTTATAGTTAATAAAATAATTCTTATTTATTACTATATGCCTAGTAGTATTAGTATCGTATATAAAATTAAGAGTCTTTTTACTATATTTGAGAAATCCTCCTTCTTTTGCCTTTAATACTATTTCTCGGATTTAAGGGAGTAAGGCTTTTAAAGGTCTTAAAAGAGTATTTTTAGCTACTGCTATAAGGGAATTTATAAAGGTTATAATTACTTTTAAAGGGTTATTTAAGGCTACCTTAAGGGTAAGGACTTAAAAAAAGGAGAGGATAACTAAGAAAGGTCGATAAAATCTATATTAAGGTCTATTTCGGTTAAATTTAAAACCCTATCTCCCTTTTCGCTTAATTCTACCTTTTCTATCCTCTTTTTTTAATTTCCCCCTTTTTAAAGGAAGAAAAGAAAGAAAAAAGGTTTTTCGAGGTAGGTCTTTTTTTAGTAACCTTATTTAAATCGTCTATTTTCTTCCCTTTAAGCACCTAATAAGAAGGGGCTTTTTTAAGGTAAAGCCGGAAGTAATTAACTACTAAGTAGCTTAGTTTTTTACATTCTTTATAGTAAGGATTTAAGGAATTCCCTTACTTTTTCTAAGGCTTTTTCCGAAGTAAGAAAGCTTTCTTTAAAGAGTCTTTTATATCCTTTACCCTTTTAGCTTCGTTTAAAAGACTAGTTATAAAGGTCTTAAGAAAGAAGGCTATAAAATTATGCTTAAGGCTTTATATAATATTAGTTATATAGCTTCTAAATTCCCCGCTTAGGGAATTTAAAATCTATGCTATAAGAACTACTTCTAAAATATCTATTTCTCGAGATTTTAATTCCTTATAAACCTCTTTTACCTTATAAAGGTATTTTTCTAACTATAAGTCGGAAGGACTTAAGTTAAATAGGTGTTTTATAAGCAAACAATTTAACGAGAAATTCGAGGGATTATATAGCTTTTATAGCTCTTTTTAAGCATCTTTAGCAGTAGTTATAAACTTAATCTATATTAAGGGACCGTTTTTTAAGCGTAGGAAAATTAAGGTAAGAGCCTCTTCCGTCTTCGTATCATTAGCTTACTTTAAAGCAGCTATAAGCTTTTCTTTAATAAGAATTGCTTGCATTTTAATAGTCTATAAGGTATAATTTAAATTACCCTTTAACTTAGAAAACCTATATTTATTTTAGCTAGCTATTTTATATATCCTTAGTAAAATAGAATAGGTAGGTAAAGAAAAGTTAATTTTTAACTTAAGAAAGGTCGAAAGATAAAAGAAGTTAGTAGGGATTAGTAAAGGAATTTTTAGGCAAATTCTTAAAGATAAAAGGGGTCTTAGCGGAGAAAATAGAATTTTAAGAGAATTTTATATAGATAAAGGGATTTCTAAAAAAAGAAAGAGATTAAAGGAGGTAATCGAGGTTAAGATATCTTTAAGTATAAATTCTAAGAGATTTAGTCGTTTAATTAACGTTAAATTTTAAGGAAGGTTAGACGGGTAATTAGGGAAAGGGGTCGTCCTTCTTTCGGAATTTTTTAAAGCTAGTTAAAGGAGTAATTAATTTCCCGGCGTAGTAAGCTAAGCCGGGCTTATAACCTATTAAAGGTTAAAGTAGCAGCGGAATTATAGGGAAATTAGGAGATTATATAATAGTACATAATAAAGTAGTCGATATTATATTAAGCAGGATTTAGCTAAATTTAATTAATAAAGAATTAAGTATATAAGTGCTTATAAAATCTCTAGCTATTTAGTAGCAGGAGATTCGCCTTTTATAGATAAATATAAGGGAACGAAGTAATATATCCAGACCGGCCTTAAGGCGGTCTTAAAGCCCGAGAAATATTAATTTTAAAGCATTTTACCTAATAGCTAAATGTCCCTTCCTTATACAGCAATTCGTATTTAAAATTAGTTAAAGTTAGTTTAGGTTTAAGCAGATCCTTGTTTTATCTAGCTACCTTAACCTCCTTAGTTCCGTATATAACGTTATAGATATTATATAAGGACGTAAGAACTTAGAAAATGACGAGCTAAAGCTAAGCTATTTAATATAGGTTTTTATATAATTTATACACCCCCTTATACTTAGCTAATTAAGTAAGGATTAAATAGCTGATTTATTAAAGTAGTAAAATCACTCTTTTATAATAAGTTAATCTTAATATTAATATAGCCTCTTTATAAACTCTTTTATACTAGTAAATTTCTTTTTATTTATAGTAATAAATTTTATAAAAGTAGTATAAAATATAACTTTAAAAACCTTTATAAAGGACTCCTTAATTAAGTCTATAGTCTTTTTAGCGGTTATATAGGCTTTTTACCCGTTTTTTTTATAAAGAGATTATTATAAAATCTAAATAGCTATACTTAGACTTCTTACTTTACTCTTAAAAAGCCTTATAAAACCCCGCGATAAGAATGCTTAAAGCACGTACTATTAAAGCTTGCTTAAGGAGATATAATAAATATTATTAATTAGACCCCGCTAAAGTTTTTAAGATATAACTATAAAGGCTTAAAAGCTTACTTAACTATAGTTTACGATATCTTTAACTATAAAAGATATTATAAAAACTATTAAGCGGATTCCGCTAGTATCTTTAAAGGATATTTAAGGATTTCCGCGGGATATCTTACTTATAGTTTAACCCGTTTTTAACTATAAAAGCACTTTAAAAAATATAAGATAAACTTTACTATGATTTTTAAAGGATATTTAAGGATATTTAAGGGATTTCCTTAATTATAGTTTATAGTATTTTTAACTAAGCTTATACTTAGTTTATTAAGCAATTTTATAAGGATATTTATAGTTTATTTATACCCTTATAGTATAGTAGTTATACGCTTAGAAAGCATGCCGGCTATAACGCCGGGGTTAGTCTAAATCCGGCTAAGGGCATAGCCTTTTTAGCTAAACTAGTAGACTATACCGACTTATTATAAAATTAGCTAATTAGCGCTTTTAAAAGCGCTTATAAATTAACTAGTAGCTTAGCCCCGCTATAAGTAGGCCCGCCCGGGCCTAGTCCTACTTAGACATAACGACGACTCGCTAAGGGCGCGGCCCTTAGCCTTAGTCTAGTCCCTAACCGGGATAATAAAAACCTATACCGGATAACTAGCAATTCCGACATTAATAACGCGGCGCGGTGCCGATACGATAACTTAGTAAGGGCCTTTCGGGACTTAGTAAACCTTAAAGCGCCCCCGGCCCGGCTAAAGGCCGGCAAAATCACATAGCCCGCTAAGCCTCGCGGCGGTATAAAATAAAGCGATAACCTAAAACACGCATTTTAGCGGATAATTAAATACCCCGTAGAAAAATTCTATTAACTAATAGCAACTAAGAGATATATTAATTACCTACTACGAAGTTATAGTAGTTTAAGCTAATTAACCGACTAACCTAACTATAGCCGGCGCCCCCCCCTTCCTTATGTATAGTTATAAAGGCTAATATAGCAAGACTTAAAGCGAAAGAGTAGCAGAGGGTTTTTCCCTAAGCACTCCGGTTTCCCTCTATATAAAAACTAAGCGATGGCCTAAAAACCTATAGATAAGTCCTTAGCGTAAACTTAATAATAATATAGTTTATTTATATATTAATAATAAATAAAAAGATAGTATAGTTAAAAATTCTTAAAATTAGCTTAAAAAACTAAGTATAAAGTAGCTAGCTATACTTTAAAGAATAAATAAGCTTTTTATTATTTTTAAACTTTTATATATATTTATATATAGTAATTAGTTTATTATATTAGCTTAACTAATAGTAATTAGTTTATAATACTAGCATTAACTAGCGGTAATTAGTTTATAGTACTAGCTTAAACTAGCGGTAATTAGTCCGCGCCTTATTTATTTATCTTTATACTATAAAGCATAGTAAATAGTAGTAATTCTTACTTATTTTAATAAAATTCCTTTAAATATCCGCTAAGCTAAAAGTAACTATATTATATAATTAAGTACTTATTTTATAAGAAGTTAAATACTAAATAATATTTTCTTTAATAAGAAGCTCTTATTAGCTTTTTAGTTTAACCTTAATAATAAGCACCTTTTCCTTAACGCGCTTATAATAAAACTTTAAGATAAGTAGGCCGTAAAAGCGGAAAAAGCCGCGGCTTACTAAGTATATTAGTTTAATAATCTCCTTTACCTTTTATTAAAGTACTATACTATAATAGCTTATAAAGCTAAACGGGACGTAAAATAAGTCCTGCTTAGCTAAGCTAAGACTATTACTTTTTAAGAAGTAATCCGCTTTTAAAATACTAACGAAGGATAGACTATAAAATAATAAAACCTATATAATTAAGTAAACTAAATTCGGTATTACTTAAATAAATCGATTATTCTTTAAATAAAAAAAGTAAGGATAAGCTAACCTTAAAACTATTTAACTCCTTACTTATTAAATACCTTCCGGATTAAGCTTATAATAAAGTTACTTTTTCTTTAAGATAATAAGCTTAGCGGATATTTTTACTATATACTATTAATAAAATTTATTACGGAGTAAGCAAAGGCTAGTATATAAGTGCCGTCTATAGTATTATAATAACAAGCTATAAAGAGCCTGCTTATATACGGCGGGTCTATAGCTATATATATAGACCCGGCCCTCCTTATATAATAAGGCTTAAGCTATAGCTTAAGTCCCTATAACCTTATAAGTTAAAGACTTTAATATAATGCCTCCGCCCCTTATACCGCGCTATATAGTTCGGAGGTATTATAAGGAGCTACTAGCTATTATAAAGCGCTGCTTAGTCCGCGGCCCGGTAGGCGCTAAACCCGCGTTATAATAAGTAAAGCCGTATAATAGCGGGTTTAATAGCCCTACCCGCCGCCGCCGGCCGCCCTTAATTAAGCGGCTACTTATTAAAAGGCCCGTCCGTCTATTAAGCGGGCACCTTATCCGCCTTAAATAGCCCGGTAGCATATTAAGCGGCCTAGGTATTCCGCGCTTTAAGTTAAGGACTAAAAGGTATAAATACCCCGTCCCTCCGCCTTTAACCTTCCCTTCCTTCCTCCTCCTTTTAAACTAATAATAACTATAGTAATAGTAGTAGTAATAGTAGCGGTAGTAATAGCAACCGCAATAATAATACTATAAGTATCGCCCTCCGGTATACGGAGTAAGTACCTTTAAGCTAACCTTCGTAGAAATAATATATCGTTTATATTATTAATGCTTATATCGGAGCTCCTTAATAATATTAAGCTTAAGGGCCGTACTTATACCGCTACCGCCGCCTATATCGCCGCCGCCTCCTTAGCTACGCTTATGCTTATAATACCTTTATAAGTAACTACGCTATCGCCGGCCCCCGCGACTTTACCCCTTAGCAGCCCCCTTATTACCCTTAAGACCGCTATGTTAAGCGCTATAAGTCCGCTCCCTTAAGTACGCTATCCTTATACTAACCTATAACTTAATATAAGCGGTAAGTATTACTTAGCGCCGCCTATAATAAGTCTTATATACGCTACTTATTAAGCGGCTATATTTACTATAAGTAAGTAAGTCGCCTTAGCGGTAGCTACTTCGCTTATACTTATACCGGCCGCGCTTATAAGGCGGCTTTAGCTATCCTTACTACCGCTAAGATAGCTTAAAAGGCCGACCTTAATAATAAAGCGGTTAAGGCATAATTAAAAGCCGCCGCCGCTACTTACTATTACTTACGCTCGCTTAAGCGGATAGGCTATATACTTAAGTAAGTCCCCCCCTCCTTTTCTTCCTCCCTCCTTACTATGCTTACTATAGCGACTAGCGCTAACTATTCTTAGTTAAGAATACCGCCTTTATAGCGTTATTAGCGGTGCCCTTATCTATCCCCGCTACCCCCGTTTAGGCCGTCCGCACTACCTATAGTAGCGCCGCCGCCGGCCTTATTATGCCCGCCGCCGCCGCCGCCTTTTTTAACCCCTTCGCCGCCGCCGCCGCTTAAATATCTAGGCTAAAGGGCCGTCTCCGCGCTTTAAAGGCCGCCGCCGCTACCTTTAAGGAGAAAGGGGAGGAGGAGGAGGAGGAGGATAAAGATAACGATAAGGAAAAGACTAAAGATAAGGATAAGTAGTATAGGCCTTAGTCGCTTAAGCTAAGCGGCCTTAAATATAACTCTTTTTTCCTTTCCGCTTTATAAGACGCTATAAGTAACGAAAAGGCTAAAGTTACCTCCTATTTCCGCTTAAGAGGGAGCTGCTAGTCGCTAAGCTTATTGTTTTTATTTACCGGCTTATAAAAGGCCTTAAACTTATTTAAAGCATTAATGCTTATAAGCTCCTATATAAGCTCTTAAGTTAAGTTTAAGTAGCTATACTACTTAACGAGCACCTCCCGCTACTTACCTTTACTTACTTTCCTTTAATAAGCTACCTTTACCTCCTTAATTGCGAATTCCTCTTCCCCTTTAATTAAGATTACGGGGGGCTAATAGTTTATAACTGCTTAATTAAGTAAAAGGTCTTAAGCCGCTTAGTATAATAAGTTTACGTTAATCTTATTATATATCCTTAAAAGTAACCCTTTAAGCTTTATAACTTATAGGCTAATAACCTTTTAAACTATAAACTTTATATATAGCTAGTTAAGCTTCTTCTTTAAGCGGCCGGATTAGTAATTATAAAGGTCTAACTAAACTTTATCTTTTAATGCGAAACTCTTTACTAGAGACTTAAACTTATTAATATGCCGCTTTTAATCTTACGCGGCCGCCGCTATCGCTAATTAGTAATAGTCTATAGTCTCCTTAAGTTTTTAAATAAAGTAAGTAGCTTAAGCTTTTAGTAAGGCGGCTAAGTGCTCTTCCGCCGCTATATCCGCTGCTTAAGGTATTAAGGAGGGGGGTTTAAAGCTATATAACGCGAAAAAAGAGGTTATGCCGATAAACGCTTAAAGCCTACTATTTAAAGTAAGCTACGTAGCTAGGAGCTAACGGTCTTAGTTTGCTTAGTTTTAAGCTACTATAGCTTATAAGTAGGCCTATACCTTTTAATTAACGCGTTTTAAGCCCTTATTAGTTTATAAGTAATACGCGGAGCTAAGTAGCTAAGTAACTTAAAGTAGCTTATAAAGGTGCTATTAAAAGCGCCTTATTTAGTTAAAGCCCTTATCGCTTATAATTAAGGTACGCTAGTTATATATCCGCGCTTAGTACTAAAGAAAACGTTTTATATATACCTTTGCTTTTATAAAAGGTATTAGCTTAAGCACTACTTCCTTATTAAGGTAGTCTTTAATAACTTATATATAGCAATTCCCCCTTAATATAAGCGGAAGGTCTATTATAAAATCTATTTAAATATATATTTAAAACTAGTTTAGGATTAGCAGCTACTTTAAAAGCCTTTTATAAAGCGCCCGCTAAATCTTTATATAGCTATAGATATTATAGTTATAGAAGAAGCGGCGTATATAGTGCTATATAAAGGGCTAATAAAAGTCCTTTATAAGCCTTACTACTATGCCTTATTAGCTAAGGTAGCCGATAATACTAAAGTCGTAAATTAGCTATACTAGCTTCCCTTAAAGCTCGTTCCTTAGCTTATCCTCCGGTAAGGCGTTCTTTTTATCGGCTTCCGTCGTATAAAAAGCGCCCGGCACCTATAACTTACTCTTTTAGCGGAGGTGCCCCCTTAAGTCGATATAGCAGTCCGCTATCTATACCTTTAATCGCAGCTTTAGATTTAAGGAACGCGCGCCGGATTTTACGGCGCGCCGCACGCTCTTATATATACGGTCTTAAGAAGCTAGCCTATCCTAAAGACGCTAAAGGCCCTTATCTTAAAAGATCCTCGCTACTTAAGCGCCTAGGCCTACTTAGTCCCTTAAACTTAGCGCTTAAGGAGGCGTTAGTAAGGAGGGCGGGATACCTACCTTTAATATAGCGGGCGGGTTTACCTTATTAAACAAAGGGGTTAAAGCCTCCTTAATAAGGGCACTAAATAAAGGGGTTAAAGGTTCCTTAATAAAGGAGACCTTAATATATATATATAACGCCGCTTGCGGAATAAGCTATAAATCCCGCGCCTTAATATCCGTATTTATAATACGGTCTTAATCCCGCCGGGAAAGCGCGTTTAAGACGGCGGAGTCCCGACCTAGCCTATACTTAATCTAAAAGTTAAAGTAAGATAGGTACTTAGCTTAACGGGCCTACCGCTTAAAGAGGTGCTAGTAGGTTATAAAATACTTAAGGTTCCGGTAGTTTATAAGGACTTCGAAGCTCTTATAACTATAAAGCTCCGCTTACTATTACTTAAGATAGCTAATAATAGTAAGTATCTCTTTATCTTAAATAGCGTAGTTCCTTTCCGCTAAAGTTAGCTTCTTTAAGTAAAAAGCTATAGGCTACTTCCGCCCCTTTACTTCTTATAAAAGCATGCCTTTAAGCGCTTAGCCGCTATAGTCCGCTTTTACTATAATAATGCGGTTAAAATCCTATTAAAGTAGTATTAAGGCCTATAAAAATAGGTCTTTAAGTATACGGAACGTACCTTCTTATATAGGTCCTTAATAAAAAGCTACCTTTTTCCCTATAATCTTATTTAATAGTATAATGATTTTAAAAAACCTATAGATAAATATATAGTAGTAATTAGCGAAGCTTAAGAAGCTCCGCACGCTAGTTTACGTTATTAAGGTAACTTAGTCCTAAATTGCTTATATCTTAACGGGGTCCGCTTAAATGCCCGCGCTAGTATAAATTACGAACTTAAGGTACTTTATACGCTTAACCTTAAACTCGCACTTATCCGGATTAAGGTATAAGCCGTATAGGTAAAGGCGGTTTAAGACCCTCCGCACTTTCTATATATAGTCCTCGTGTAAGCCGCTACTATAAATAAGAATATTATCGATATAAGTAAAGGCGAACTTATTAAGGAAATCGCGAAGAACGTTATTAATATAACGTTAAAAGGTAGTTAAGGCCCCGGTAAGGCTAAAAGGGGTTACTAGCTACTTAAATAGGCTATAATAAGTATAAAAGGCCGTCTTTTACTCCTTACCCTCTATAATCTATACCTTATAAAACGCTTATATAACGTTAAGCTTAGTAAACTACTTCGCCTTTAATAGGTTACGGAGCGTATTAAAGATTAAGGGGAGTAAGTAACGGTTTAGCCGCGAAATTACGTTAAGGGCTTAATAATTATAGTAAAAGCGGATTCCGCCCCTTAGTTTCCGGATAAAGAGTACTAAGGCGCTTGCCTTAAAGCTACTTACTTAAATAAACCCCTTATCTAAAAGGTCCTAAAGGGTCTTTTTAAGTACTAATAACTTAGCCCGGGATATGCTATATAGCGGCCTAAAAGGCGCGGGGAACTCTTTTCCTTACTTATCTATACGGATAAGGATCTTATAGTTAACTTTTAGCTTATAAGGGTTAAGCTTATTAGCCTTATGCTTTATAAAGAGCGGCAATAAGTCGTAAAAGCGCTAAGGGATTACCTTCTATAAGTTTATAAGCGATTTTAGCATCTTAGTCTTTAAGGCCTTATCGATATCCGTAAGGCTTATAGCGTAGATCGCCGCGTTAGCGGCGGCCTTACCCTCTTAGCGTGCGAGCTATTTAACCGTACTTACGAAGACTAAAGCGAGCACCTTAATAGCGTTAGCTAGCCTTAGTATAGCCCCCGTCTTCTTAAAGGCGCCGTTAATATAGCGTAGCTATATCTTTACTAGGCCGAACTATAGCTTTTTTAAGTGCGGAACTAAGAAAGACTATATATATATAAGCTAAGGCTTCCTTAAGATTAAAGGGAATTTAAGCTCTAGGATTATATATATTACGATAAGCCTTAAGCAGCCGGCTACTTCTATAGCTAGTTAAGTAATGCCTTTAATCTCTATACCCTTTATTATGCTTAAAGCGCCCTTTACTTAGCGCGGGGTAATCTTCTTAATAAGCACTCGTATTTAACGTACGAACGCTTTATCTACTATAGCATAACACTAGTATTCCTTATCTATAAGAGCGGTAAGAGATTTAAACTAATTAAGCATAACTTATATTAAAGTAGGATCCTTTTTTATATAGGCTGCTAGCTCCTACCTTACTTATACTAATAATTACGGCTCCGGGGCCTATCTTTACTTTAAAGCTATTCTTTTCCCTCCGCCTTATAAAGGGCGGGGTCCTTATTATTTAAAGCGAGCTAAAGTAGTATATCGACCGCTATAAAGCGGATTCTTATAGAAAGACGCTTCGCCGGCTTATACGGGCACTTTATAGCGAAGTAAAAGCCCGCTCCGTAATATAAGTATCGGCTATTAGCACGTCGTTTTTAGATCTTATCGCTAAAGACTTATTTCGCCCGCTATTAAGAGGACTAGCCCGCTAGCATAGAAAAGGTTAAGGTCGTAAATACTTTCTTTAAGCGTTTTACGCGGTCGGTCCTTATTGCGGTTATAAGGGTATCGCTATTAACGTTAACGGTAAGCGCGTTTTATAGGAGGGGGGTAACTTTATCCCCGCTATATAAAGTGCGCTTTTATAACTTTTAAAAGTAAGGCGTTTATTTATAACCTTAAGCTAATTTTATAAGGCGGCTAATATACTTACTATATATAAATAGTATAATAATAAGGATAAGTAGCTCGCGGAGTGCTAAGGTAATTAAGTTCCGTAGCTATATTAGCTTCGCGCTATCTTTTTATATTATAGTACCCGCCGCCCGGAAGAGGGTTTCCTTAAACTTAAGGAGGAACTCCTTAAAGGACTATCCGTCTATCTATTTAAGGGTATATAGCCTATCCTACGCTTTTTCTTATTCTTATATATTGCTAAACGCGTAGATAAGGTGCTAGAAAAAGTCTTAAGGGTCCCGGGAGCTATTATAGCCCCCTTTTCCTTAAAAGCCCGCGATCTTCCGTATTTAAGGCTTTAGCAGCGTATATAAAAGCGCGTACTAAACGGCGCTCCGGCCGCTATTAAGGCCGTATTCCTCGTTAGTATAGTATTTCGCCTATAGCCGGCTAAGGAAGAAGTAAAAGCTTTCTAGCTTCCTATCTTATATCGGCTATATAAGCGGCTTTTATATTATAGTAATCGTAAGCGCCGTTCTTAGCGCGGCTAATGCTATAAGGGTTAAAATAGGCTTTATAGTCGGCCCCCTTAGTGCGGCGAGGAAGTTATCCTTTTAGCCGGCCGACGCACCTTTTAACGCCTTTAAGGCGTTCCGTAATAACTTTATAATAGCGTCGTCCCGCTTTACTTAAGGCGGAGCTCCCGCTATTATACCGTTAAACGAGTTTATAATTAATAGCTTATACTATTACGGAGTAAGTAAAGGCTAGTATATAAGTGCCGTCTGTAGTATTATAATAACAAGCTATAAAAAGCCTGCTTATATATAGCGGGTCCGTAGCTATATATACGGACCCGGCCCTCCTTATATAATAAGGCTTAAGCTGTAGCTTAAGTCCTTATAACCTTATAAGTTAAAGACTTTAATAGATATTAGCTTAAAGGCCTTAACTAAAAATCCGCTTTAAAGGATACTTAGTTATTTCTTAGTTTAATTTTATTATTTAGCCTTATTTACTATAGCCGCGCTAATTAAGGCATTTTTAAGACTTTTAATTAAGAAAATAAGCCTTTTATACTAAGGGCCCCGCGGCGTGCTAAATTCTAAGATACGTATAAAACAAAAAGTTAAGCGCTTAGTAAAAGTATTAAGACTAAGACCTTAATAATAAGCGATAAAAACGCGGTAAGCGATACTTTTAGTAAGCTAAACCTATTTATACTTAGCGTATAAATATTAAAACTAAGTATAGCTTTAAGCCCTTTAGTAAAAATAGTAGTAATATTAAACGAATAATTCTTTAGTCTTTTTTAAGTACTAAGTGTTAAAGGTTAGAGCAGCAGCGAAATTATAGGGAAATCAGGAGATCACGTGATGTCACGTGATAGAGGAGTCGATGTTGTGTAAGGCAGGATTTTGGCTAGAATTGATTGATGAAGAATTGAGTGCGTAAGTGCTTATAGAATCTCTAGCTATCTAGTAGCGGCAGATTCGCCTTTTATAGACAAATATAAGGGAACGGAGTGACATATCCGGACCGGCCGTCGGGTAGTCTTAAAGCCCGAAGAATGCTAATTTTAAAGCATTTTACCCCGTGGCTGTATGTCCCTTCCTTGTGCGGCAATTCGTGTTTGAAGTTGGTTGAGGTTAGTTTAAGTCTAAGCGGATCCTTGTTTTATCTAGCCACCCCAACCTCCTTAGTTCCGTACATAACGTTACAGACGTCGTATAAGGACGTAAAGACCTAGAAAATAACGAGCCGAAGCTAGGCTATATAATGCAGGTTATTCTATAATTTATACACCCCCCTATGCATAGCTAATCAGGTAAGGATTAAATAGCTGATTTATTAAAGTAGTAAAATCACTCTCTTATACTAAGAAAAGAAAACGCGCTTATTAAGCCTTAAGAAAAACCTTAACTATAAGCTAAAGATATAAGGAGATTTAACTTATTAAGACTTTTAAAAGTATCTTTTAAAGAAGTTTAAGAAGATAATAAAGCTAGTATATTTTAAGGAGTAAACCGTTTTATTGACTTTATCCGCCGAAATACTAGTAAAAGTAAGGCTTATATAGATAAATTAGCTATTTAATTACTTTTATTCTTTTAAGGAAGTGCGGCAAAATAGTATTTTAAGGACCTCTTAAAACTATAATAAAAAGAACTTAGCGAGCTTAGTATTAAACTAAGTTAATAGATCTCCGCTTTATAAAAACGGTTTTAAATCCGCTTTAATATAGCGATATAAGCACTTAATAAAGAGCACTTTACTATTAAAGATATAGTAATAAGATCCGACTTTAAGTCTTAAATATCGCGCTTATAATATAAAGCTAAGGCCGCGCTTTATTAGCTAAACTACTTAA
>JAPEBW010002204.1:0-14114 GCA_027405785.1 Ophiocordyceps robertsii
CTTATCTTAAAACCTTTTACGAGATTCTATCCTCTTTTAAAGGGAGGCCTCTTACTATAGCTTTATATAAGGCATCGGTTAATTATATAAGAGGAAGGCCTCTTACCTTAACTCTATATAAGATATCGGTCGATATAAATCTTATTACTAGCTAAAGCTAACTTAAGCCGAATATAGGCGTATTTAACCTATACCGCTTATAGCTAATACTAGCTATCTCTAACCGTTAAGCTATATCGTCTCTCTTTATAACTACTAGTATCTACTTTAATAGTTATAACTTATAACTAGCGGTATTTACTTTACTAGTCACTTTTTTATATCTAGCGGTATATACTTTACTAGATATTAGTACTTTTAGTATTTAGGATTCCTAATAAAATAAGGTTTCTGTTATACTTATATTTTAGCTATTTATAAAGATTATAGATAGACTTAGCTATAGCTAGCCTAGCTTTATTAATAGTTAATATTACTATATCGTAGCTATGCTTATAAGTATAAGGTTTATAAACTCCGTCTTTATTAATAAAGTTGTTATAATTATCTACTTTTTGGTTTTTTAAAAGATAGGCCTATCGCTAAAAAACATAACGTAGCTAGCCGTAAAGCAATAAGTGCTTTAGTTATTAGTAAAGAAGGTATCTATATATATATAAAGCTTAAAGTCCTTAATTAAGTATTTCCCTTTTATTATAACCTTATAATTTAAAGTGCCCTTAATATAACGCTATAGCGTCTTTATAATCGCTATATAGTTATATATTAAGTTACTACTAGCCTTAAAGAGCTTATTCGCTATATATATAATATCCGGATAAGTGCTTATTAATACGTAATTAAGGCTTTTAGTTTAGCGAAGCTAGTTTATAGTGTTTATTATAGGTATTTAACTCTTTTAATTATAAGGAACTTTAAGTCTCGCTAGCTACGGCGCCTTTATAGCTTTAGTAGTAACCTTTTAACTGAATTTTTAAGGATTTTCTTAGCGAACCTTGTTTAGCATATAAAAATCGTTCTTACCGCCTTATCCCGTTTAAATTAAATGCTTAGGAATCTATAAGGCTCGCTAAGCTACTTAGTTTAATATAGCCCGGTTAAGATATTAGCTATAGCCTTAATAGCTTCCTTAGTAAGTGCCGCTATAATAAAATTATCTATATAGATAATTATAAGTATATCGCTTCCTTTATAGTAAAGGATATACCTATTTATTTAAGGCGCCTTAAGCTGTATTTTTATAAGTCTACGCTAACTTAGTTATACTACTACTTAAGCTAGCTTTTATAACTATATAGAACTTTATTAAGCTTATAAACCCGGCTTATATTATCCTTAAGCCTATAAGGCTACGTAATAAAAGCCTCTTTTTATGCTTCTATATATATATTAGCGTAAATAACGTTAAACTATTCTTATTTTAAGCCCTTAACTATAACGATTGTTATAAATAGCTTTAATAAAGCTTAGTGCGCTACTATTATATAAAGCTCTTTTATAGGCCTATCCTTTAAATCTTAGTTTTTTTAAACGACTTAATAAGCCTTTATAAAAGGTTCTTTACTTTAAACTAGCTTTTTAAAATAAACCTATTTCTTATTAAAGACTTAAGCTTTTAGTAATCTATAAATAAGCTTTTAAGTATCTTTTTCTTTTAATTTATTAATTTCCTGCCTTATTACGGGCAACTAGTAAGTCTTATAGTTATCGCTCTTAAGGGCCTATTTTTAAGTTATTAGTCATCCCTTAATAGCGGCGATTATCGCACTAAATATAAAGAGGACTAGCTAGTTACTTAAGTTATTAAATTAGTCTCTTTTTTTATAAACTACTTTAAAGGCTATTAATACGCCCGGCTTAAATAAGTCTTAGTATTAGTCCGTAATAATAGGCTTTAATTTTAAGGCCCTTAATATAGTCTTTTAAGGCCCTCCCTTAATTATTACTACTTAACTTATCTATTAGCGAGTTAGCTAATTATTAAGTCGGTATTTCTTATTAGCTTATAGTTTTTTAAGTAAGAAATTTATAGGTCTTTTATTACCGGCGTTTAACGTATAAGAAATTAAGCGTATTTTTAGCTATAAGGTCTTTAGGAAAGTCCTTAGATAACCCGTACTTATAAAGGCCGTCTTTAAACTACTTTAAACCTTTATAGTCTTTTTTAAGTATACCTTTAGCCTTTAAACTAAAGCACTTAGTATTAAGATATTTATATTATTATTACTTAGCTTTATTATTCTTACTAGCAGTAAAAGAGTTTAATAAGAGGTTAGTAATAATAGCTATAAAGCTTATTACTACTTAAAGGGCAATAGTAGCTTTAAAGCTTACTATTACCTTAGCTCGTTACCTTTATTTTAAAGGCTACTTAACTTACCCCCTTTAGATTTATCGTTTTTATTATAGTTAGGATTATCTTTATAATTATAAGGTTCTTATTAACTTAATTAATAAGACATTATATCTTTTATAAGGTTAGCTTCCTTCTTATCTTTATTAAAGACTATAATATTATAGTCTTCTTTTTTAAAAAGTAAGGTCTTTTTTATAGCCTTATAAAACCGTCTATCTTTAATAATTATAATTCTCTTTTAATTAAAGAGCTATACCTTATAAATATAACTATAAAGCCCCTTAAAACTAATAAGTCTTTATTTTTACGCCTTAAAGTCTATTTTAGCTATCTTAACTAATATCTTTTACGGCTTAGTTATATATGTAATATAACTTTAAGTGTAAAAATACTTAATAAAGTATATATAAAGAACCTTAATCTTTTTAAGTAAGGCTTTTAGCGGCGCCTCCTTTAAAGCTATGCTATATATAAGTAAGAGGTTTACTATATATATAGCTATCTTTATATACTAAGGCTAAAGGAATTCCGGTAGCCTTATCTTAATATATATTACTTTTATAGACTTTATAAGTATATAGCTAGCTTTTTATATCTTACTACTTTGCTAAGATACGTAAGGTACGCTATAGCGTAGTATAAAGTAGTCCTTCTTTAACTAAGCTTTTATCTTCTTAACGTAAAATTCCGTTATATTATTAAAGGCTAGCACTTAAATAAAGGCGCTAATAGCACTATTCTTAACTTATAACTTCTAAGCCTTTATTATATTTAAGGCCCGATCTTATATAAGCGAAAATAGTACTTAGTAAAATCTAAAAAAGATATTAATACTATTAAGGTTATAATTAATACCCTTATAGATTATAGGCTTATATTATAAGAAGTTTTAATATATATATATAAAGAACGCTTAAGCTATTATACTTAAGTTATAACTAATTATTACGTTTGCTTTCTTTAAGTAGTAAGCTTTATAATAAAATCTCTTAACTTCTTCCTTATTAATCTTAAGGCTAGCCTTATTATACGCTTTAAAGACCTTCTTTAAGCCTACATAGCTAAAGTAGCGGTATATTATCCTATAATCTATATATCGCTAAGTATATAGTAAAGCTATAAAGCTCAGGGTCGTATATAAAGTATTACTATTTACACTTATATATATCTCTATTTACACTTACGCCCTATTTTAAAGATACGTACTAACGCTAGCCCGCCCCGCCTATTTATACCGCCCGCGTATAGCAAGTACCTATACCTTCTAAATGCCCGCGGCCGCCCGCGCCTACACACGCAGCCCACATACGTAGCCTACACGCAGCGCTCTCGGCTATAGCTTAATTCGCTTAAAAAACGTATCTTTAAAGCTCTCGTGAGATGCGCGCATAACGCGGCCCGTTAATTAATCCGGCGCCCTCAATGCCCTCAACGCCGCCTAAGGGTCTTATATATACGCGGGCGAGGGTCTTTAGTAAGAGCTTTAAAGGTGCAATGTGTGTGTGTAGGCGGGCGAGTGCGTGTGTGGGCTGCGTATGTGGGCGCGCGCGGGCGCGCGGGCGCGCGGGCATTTAGAAGGTACGGGTACTTACTATGCGAGGGCGGTATAAATAGGCGGGGCGGGCTAGCGTTAGTACGTATCTTTAAAATAGGGCGTAAGTGTAAATAGAGATATATGTAAGTGTAAATAGTAATACTCCGTATATATACCCCTTAACCTTATATTTAGGATCGTTATAATATATATCTTTTAAGCGATATTATAAACCTTAGTCTTAAAAGGTATATAAAATAGTTATTCCTTAATATTATTTAGCTTAATGCTTTACTCCTTAAAGTATTAGTTGCTAAGAAGGTTAGCTAGTAATACTAGTATATAATTAATATTTAATAGCTTTAACGTAATGCTATTAATAATAACTTTAATAGTGCTTATAGCTTTTACTTATAGCGGGCTGCTATTTAATAATATTATTAAAAAAGAGTTAATAGATTTTATATTAATAAACTATTTTAAGTTATTAAAGCAGTTAATTGCGTATTTAAAGTTTATAATAGCTTTATCTTAAATAAGCTTATATTTATTTTTAACCGCGCTACTTAAGAGGTAGCTGTTAAATTCGCTACGAGCTATTATAATAGCCGCGTTGCTTGTTTTCCTTTTATTGCTAGTCGCGGCTTTAGCAGCTTAAAACGCCTTTTAAAATTAAAAGACCTTATTAAAGTACTTAGTTTAGTAGTCCGGCTCTTAATATATAACTTTCCTTAGCTTAATATAGTAGCCGCACTTTAAGACGACGGTCTCCTTAAAGGTATTATATTTCTTCTTTAGTTTACTAAAGCTAATATTCTTCTCTTTTTTTAAGCCCTTAATACCGCTTTTACTATTATTACTAAGACCTTTAGCCTTACTAAAAGCAGTATTAGCTAAGGCCTTTAACTATTCGACTTTTATAACTCTTATAAGCTATTTATATAGCTTATTCTTTATAATACAATTCCCTTATTATTAGTTATAAGTCTAGTTACTATACTAATTAAGGCATTATTTTTAAATACTTTTAAGGGCTATAATTATAAAAAGTCGTTTTAGTAAACCCTTCTTTATTATAACGAGCTAATCTTAATATTAATATAGCTTTTTTATAAACTTCTTTATATTAACGAACTTCTTTAAGTTAAGGGCTATAAATTTTATAAAGGTTATATAAAAAGTAACCTTTTAGACCTTTATTAAAGATACTTTAATTAAGTTTATTCTTTATTTAGCAGTTAATTCCTTATCTTATTTATTATTTATAATAAGCTCCCTTATCTTAAGAGTAATACTTAAAAAAATACTATATATAGCTATTTTATCCTTCGTTTTTTACGCTATATACTTAAGGTTGCTTTTAAAAAGCGGCATAATAATATTATTAATAAAGCCTTTAAGGTTTTTTACCTTTAAAGTAATAATAAGCTTTATTCTTTATAACTTATAATTCTCTTATCTTCGAAGTTTATTTACTATAGCCTTATGCTTTTATCTTAAGGCTATAAAAGCTATTATATTTTTAAGGTCTAAATCTATTAGCGGCAACTATCTTATTATACTAAGCTATTAATATAGCAGATCTTTTACTATAAGTAATATAAATATAAAGTTAGCTAAATATAACTATAAAGTTATATCCTTTTTAAGTATATATATTTTATATAGTATACTTAATTAAAGCTATTAATCTTTATTATTATATAAGTAGCGATAGCCTTAATATCTTAAGTTACCCTTTACCTTAATCTTTAAGGGCTTATAAGTTTTAAAAAAGGTTTAAATATAATTAAGATAATTAAGATATTTAAGGTAATTAAAGTAAAGAGGTAAAGGTAGTAATTTATAGCGTATAAAAGCTATAACTTTTAAAAAAAAAGAGCTTAAAAAGATAATAATAGTATCTAACTAGCTAAGAAGAAATATATATACGAGGGGTGCCCTTATATATATATAGCTAACCCTTATAAATAAGGGCTAGGGCTACGCTTAGGGCTCTCGCAGTGAAATAGGTGTGGGGCCCTGGCGTATGCACTCCTTATATTTTCAACAGTACGTACCTAGGCCGTCCTAAGGGAAGGTATATACCTAGGCCGTCCCGAGGGAAGGTAAATACCTAGGCCGTCCCGAGGGAAGGTGCGTATATGCGCTTAAGCGGAGGCTTTATATATATATATTTAATTAAGCTAGCTTATTTAATTTAGTCTCTTTATATCTTTATAGTGAAGACGGCCTAATAACGCGATAACTCTTAGAGCTTATTTTGGCTAAGACCCTATAAAATATGCAATTTACTGAGGCGCAATGTGGCTACACGCTAAGGCGTATACGTAGAGGAAAAATCCCCTAAGTTGGGTTTTGACCCTAACTTACATTCAGTCCGCCGTATACCTCCTGATTGATGAAGTGACGTCTCGCCAGATGGATGCCATGCGGCTCAAACCAAACCCGTAAACAGTTTCACTGGCTGGTTCATCCCCGCTCACTCCGGCGATATCTATCCTCAGCTCAAGGAACGGCCCACGGCCATGTCCTCTGGTGCGGGCCACCCGCCCGCCCACAGGAGCGTGGCCAGCATCAAATTGGCGCCTTCGCAGAGCCAGGCCGGATCCTCGAGTTCTCACACGCCTCGCAGCCCGCGTGCAATCTCGGCCTCGTATGGTTCGCCGTCGGCCATGCGCGCCGAAGACGACTTTGTGCTCGTGGAGATTGGCTCACGCTTTGTTCGGGCGGGCTTTGCCGGCGACTCTCTTCCCAAGGTCACGCTTCCCTATGGCCCTGAGCAGCAGCGCCGGACGGGCGACTTCAGGGCGCTGCAGAAGGAGCTCGGTCCGCCGGCAGCGGATACTTGGGCTGCAGATCACGAGATATGGCGATACGACCTGCGAGAAGTCGACCTGAGCCTCTTTCAAGACAAGCTGGACCGCTTGCTGAGAGATGCATTCACGAGGTATGGACGCTGACTGAGCCGTCATGACATGATCAGGCATACTCATCAGCTCGGCAGATATCTACTCATTGACTCACGCCCTCGGAGAATCGGCCTCGTCCTGGATCCCGCGGTGCCAGTTCCTCTGCTCTCGACCATGTTGGACACGTTGTTTCACAACTTTCAGGCGCCAATGGTCTCGCTCATGTCGTCCCCCACCATGTCGGCCGTCGCTGGCGGCGTCCGATGTGCGCTCGTGGTCGACATGGGATGGGCCGAGACGGTGGTTTCGAGCGTCTACGAGTACAGAGAAGTCAAGACGACGCGGACAGTCCGGGGAGGCAGGCTACTTCTCGACGGCTTATACGCCCTGCTGCGCAGCGTTTTGAATGGTAGAGAAGCCGAGGGAAAGGTGGGACGGGTCCTGAGTTTTGACGAATGCGAAGACGTTCTGTGTCGGCTCATGTGGTGCCGGGCATCAGCCTTTAAATCGTCACAGCGTCAGTCGGCACAGCTGGACACGGTGGAGGAACAGGATGAAAGCGAAATGGAGACAGCAAAACCCAGCGGCACGGCGGACATTCCCCTCAGGTCGTCGAGTTCGCCGTCGACGTTGCAAGTGCCCTTTGGCAAACTGGCCGACGTTTGCGACGAGACCTACTTTGACCTTTCGGCATCGCCATGCACGTTTGACGACCATGAGCTCCCAGTGCACCTGCTCGTCTATCATCATCTCCTGCAGCTTCCCGTGGACGTCAGGGCGTTGTGCATGTCCCGCTTGATGATTACAGGAGGCTGCTCGGAAATTCTGGGCATCAAGGAACGAATTTTTGACGAGGTGACGAGCATTGTGGATAGAAGGGGCTGGGCGCCCGTGTCGGGCAAGGGGGTCGACCAGCTGCGCAGCAACCCCAAGCTACGGAAAGAGAGCACGGCAAAGACCAGCATTTCCTCTGCAGTAACGTCCGAGTCGGGTGCAGATGATGTCGACGGAACGCGATCCGAGGCGGCGGACTCGGAGGACCCCATCGAGGCCAAGATTGCGCGGAATCGTCCTCGGCTGCAGCAGATGCAGGGCCAGCTGCGAGCCACCCACTCGCTTGGGCCGTGGGCCGGAGCGAGCCTGGTTTGCCAGCTCAAGATGCCGGCCATGGCGTCCATGGACCGGGAGCAATGGCTGCAGCACGGGGCAAACGGGGCGTCTCGGCCGAGCGAGGTGGACACGAAGGCGCAGCAGCGGCACAGCGCGGGCACCATGAGGAGCAGCGCAGGCAATCATGTGAACTGGACCCTGGGCATCTGGGGTTCTTTGTGAAGGGGGGGGGGGCGTGGCCGTGCACTTTGATTGCCGCCGGCGATTGTCTACGTGTACGAATACGTGGTAATACTCTGTACTCTATACGAATGAATAGGTACTGTTGCAAACATGAGGAGTGCAAACGCTAGGGCCCCACACCCAATTTACTGCGAGAGCCCTAGGCGTAGCCCTAGCCCTTATTTATAGGGGTTAGCTATATATATATAAGGGCACCCCTCGTATATATATTCCTTCTTAGCTAGCTAGATACTATTATTATCTTTTAAAGCTCCTTTTTTTATAGGTTATAGCTTTTACGCGCTGCGAATTGCTACCTTAACCTCTTTACCTTAATTACCTTAATTATCTTAATTATCTTAATTATATTTAAACCCTTTTTTCAACCCGTAGGCCTTTAAAGACTAAGGTAAAGGTATAGTAGCTTAAGATATTAAAGCTATTGCTACTTATACTATAATAATAAATTAATAGCCTTAACGAAGTATATTATATAAAACGTATACGCTTAAAAAGAATATAACTTTATAGCTATATTTAGCTAACTTTATATTTATATTATAAGTAATAAAAGATTTATGATCTTACTAGCTTAGTATAGTAAGATAGTCGCTATTAATAGATTTATTACTTCTTTTAACTTTAAATATATAATAATATTAATAGCTTTAAAATAAAGGTATAAGGTTAGTATAGATAAGCTTTAAGGCTAGGAAAGTTATAACTTATAGATAATAAAGCTTATAATTACTCTTAGTATAAAAGACCTTAAAGGCTTTTTTAATAGTATGAAGGTAATGCTTTTAGTTAGTATACTTAAGTTTAAAATATAGAAAAAGAATAATAAGGTAGTAAAGTATAGTATTATTATAAGTATTATGCTTAAAATAAGTAATCTCTTTTTAAAAAACAGGTAAAAAGCTTATATAACCGCTAAAAAGACTATAAACTTAATTAAGAAGTCCTTTATAAAGGTCTTAAAGGTTCTATTCTACGCTACCTTTATAGAATTTATTACTATAAATAAAAAGAAATTTACTAATATAAAAAAGTTTTTAAAGAAGCTATATTAGTACTAAGATTAACTTATCGCGGTAAAAAAAGGTCTTTTAAAACGACTCTTTATAATTATAGCTCTTAAAAGCATTTAAAAGTATCGACTTAATTAGTTTAGTAACTAAGCATATAATTAATAACGTGGGAATTAAATCTTAAATAATAAGATATATAAATAGCTTATAAAGGTAGCTAAAGCTAAAAAGTTAGAGGTTTTAGCTAACGCTACTTTTAGTAAGAATAAAGGCCTTAGTAATAATAGTAAAAGCGGCACTAAAAGCTTTAAAAAGACTTTAATAAGAATACTATTAGATTTAGTAAACTAAGTAAGAAATATAATACCTTTAAAGAGACCGTTGTTTTAAAGTACGGCTACTATATTAAGCTAATAAAAGTTATATATAAAGAGCTAGACTTTTAAACTAAGTACCTTAATAAGGCCTTTAAATTTTAAAAGGTATTTTAAGCCGCTAAGGCCGCGACTAGTAATAAAAGAAATAAAACAGGCAACGTAGCTATTATAACGGCTAGCAGCGAATTTAACGGCTACCTCTTAAGTAATACGGTTATAGATAAATATAAGCCCGTTTAAGATAAAGCTATTATAGACTTTAAATACGCGACTTATTGCTTTAATAACTTAAAATAGTTTACTAACGTTAAGGCTATTAACCTCTTTTTAATAATATCGTTAAATAGCAGCTCGTTATAGGTAAAAGCTATAAGCACTATTAAGGTTATTATTAGTAACGTTATACTAAAGTTATTAAATATTAATTACGCCCCGGTATCGCCGGCTAACCTTATTAATAACTAGTGCTTTAAAGAGAAAGGTATTAAGTTAGATAATATTAAGGAACGGCTATTTTATATACTTTTTAAGACTAAGGTTTATAATATTAAATAAAAGATATATATTATAATAATCTTAGATATAAGACTAAGAGGTATATATATAACCTTTAGCTTAATAGCCTTACCGTATACTTAGCGATATATATATTATAAGACAATATACCGCCGCCTTAGCTATACTAGCTTAAAGAGGGTCCTTAAAGTATATAATAAGGCTAGCTTAAAGATTAATAAAGAAAAGGCTAAGAGATTTTATTATAAAGTATACTACTTAAAAAAAGTAAACTCGATAATTAGTTATAGCTTAAGTATAGTAGCTTAAGCCTTCTTTATATATATATATTAAGACTTCCTTTAATATAAGCTTATAAGCTATAAGGATATTGATTATTGCCTTTATAGTATTAATATCTTTACCGGATTTTACTAAGCACTATTTTCGCTTATATAAGATCGGGCCTTCGATATAATAAAAGTTTAGAAGATATAAGTTAAGAATAGCACTACTAGCGCCTTTTTTTAAGTACTAGCCTTTAATAATATAATAGAATTCTATATTAAAAAGATAAAGGCTTAATTAAAGGAGGACTACTTTATACTATACTATAGTATACTTTACGTATCTTAATAAAAGAATAAAGGAAAGAGAGCTAGCTATATACTTATAAAGCTTATAAAGGTAATATATATTAAGATAAGGCTACTAAAATTTCTTTAGCCTTAGTAAATAGAGATAGCTATATATATAGTAAACCTCTTACTTATATATAGCATAGCTTTAAAGGAGGCGCCGTTAAAAGCCTTGCTTAAGGAGATTAAGGTTCCTTATATATACTTTATTAAATATATCCGGACTTAAAGTTATATTATATATATAACTTACTTATAAAAGATATTAGCTAGGATAGTTAAAATAAACTTTAAGACGTAAAAAGGTAGACTTATAAGTCTTAAAAGGCTTTATAGTTATATCTATAAAGTATAGCTCCTTAACTAAAAGAGAATTATAATTGCTAAGGATATACGTTTTTATAAAGCTATTAAAAAGACCTTACCTTTTAAGGAAAAAGACTATTATATTAAAGTCTTTAATAAAAATAAGAATAACGCTAACGTTATAAAGGATATAATGCTATATCGCTTAAGCTATTATAAGACTTGCGATTATTAAGATAATCTTAACCGCGATAAGAATAATAAGTTTAGCGGGGGTAAGCTAAGTAGCCCTTAAGATAAAAGTAATAAGCTAAGGTAGTAGTAAGCTTTAAAGCTATTACTACCCCTTAAGTAGTAATAAGCTTTATAGCTATTACTACTAACTTCTTATAAAACCCTTTCTTTACTAGCTATAATAATAAAGCTAGGCAATAATAATATAAATATCTTAATACTAAATACTTTAATTTAAGGGCTAGAGGTATACTTAAGAGAGACTATAAGGGTTTAAAGTAGTTTAAAGATAGCCTTAATAAGTATAGGTTACTTAAAGACTTTTTTAAAGACCTTATAACTAAAAGTACGCTTAATTCCCTATACGCTAAACCTTAGTAGTAAAAGACTTATAAATTCCCTACTTAAATCACTATAGGCTAATAAGGTATACTAACTTAATAATTAGCTAACTTATTAGTAAATTAGTTAAGTAGTAGCGGTTAAGGGAAGGTATTAAGAGACTATATTAAAGGCTTTAATAAAGGAGCTTATTATAATAAACTAATTCTAAGACCTATTTAGACTAAGTATATTAATAGCTTTTAAAGTAATTTACTAAAAGAAAGATTAATTTAATAACTTAAGTAACTAGCTAGTCCTTTTTATATTTAGTACGATAATCGCTACTATAAAGGGATTATTAATAACTTAAAAATAAGCCCTTAAAAAGAATAATTATAAGACTAACTAATTACTTATAATAAAGTAGGAAATTAATAAATTAAAGTAAAAGGATACTTAAAGCCTTGTTTATATACTATTAAAGGCTTAAGTCTTTAATAGGAAATAAGTCTATCTTAAGAAGCTAGTTTAAAGTAAAGAACTTTTTATAAAAGCCCGTTAAGTCGTTTAAAGAGACTAAGACTTAAAGAATAAGCTTATAAAGGAGCTTTATATAGCGGTAGCGTACTAAGCTTTATTAAAGCTATTTATAATAATTGTTATAATTAAGGACTTAAAATAAGAATAGTTTAATATTATTTACGCTTATATATATATAAAAGCATAAAAAGAGGCTTTTATTATATAGCTTTATAAGAATTAAGGAGCAAATAGGTATAGAAGAGAGCAGGCTTATAGCTATAAGTAAGGGGATTATAGAGATGTAAAGAGTGTGCGAAAAGGTAAAGAAATAGGTAAGATGTGTATATATAAGGTTAATAATCTATCTAAGGTAAAGGGGGGACTAAGGCTTCCTTATATAGACAATTCCGAAGCTATAAGTGACTTAAGTAATTTAAAAAAGAGCCCCCTGTCTAGCGTAGTTATGCATAGTGGGCTAATAGCTGTTATTAGGTTAATATTATATTTGTAAGCCTAGGGATTAATCCCGCAAGGAATACAAGGTGGCGTAGCGACTTAGCACGGATTATGCATATAGTCTCTATACACACCTCTTTCTAATCTGCTTCTATCTTGCTTATATGTGGGTGGAATAATATAAGGAAATATGTATAGTATGTAGAATTGTATAGCGGATTTAATATATATTTCAGCGTATTTATGTTATGTGTTATTTATACTGTATTTAGCCTATAGGCTGCGGGAGAGTATATTTTACTCCCTTATAGCCTCCCTTAAAGGGTACTTATAGTATATAAGTGCGCTTTAAACATACTAACTAAAGTAAAGTAAAATCCTTTTAAATAAGGAAAAATTCATTCGTTTATAGCTTAAGAAAACCTATTTTATAAGAAAAAACTTAAAGCTTTTAATCTTTCTTAAAGGGAAAAACTTATTATATAATTTTAAGTAAAACCTTTTTATTATATTAGGAAAACCTTTATATAGGTGAAAAACCTTAGGTTATATAGAGGAAAGCTAAAGAAAGCAAGAAATAGCTAAAAACCTTTATTATAGGAATTTATATTATAACCTCTTTAATTCCTAGTAAACTTCGGAATTTATTAAATAGTATAAAACCTAATCCCTTAGTAAATATATCTGCTATATTATCTTAAGATTTTATATAATAAACCTCTATCTCTTTTTCTTTAATACTATTATGCGTAAAGTTATATACTAAGCCTATATGTTTTCTTAGCTTATATAATTCGGGATTCTTTGCTATTTTTAAAGCAGATTAATTATCTATAAAAATTATAAGGACTTTATTTTTAGGTATATTTATAAACATTCCTTCTACTATAGTATTAAAATAGCTATATAAATATAAAGCTTTTTTATTAGCCTCCCTAAGGCCTAGATATTTGGCCTTGTATGTAGAGAGTGCTATAGATTTTTGTTTTTAGCAAGCCTAGCTTATAAGGTTATTATTTATAAAGAAACAGTATCTAGAGACCGACCTACGGTCTATAAGATTACTAGCCCAATTAGTATTAGTATAGGCTTTGAAAAATAACATATTAAATGCTATATTATAGTTATAGTATATGCTTAAGCTAAGATATTTATTTAAATATTTCCAGATCGTATCTAGTGCTTTAAAATGTGGTATTTCTAGGTTAGAAGCAAATCTAGCACATAATATTACTGCGTATAATATATCTAGCCTTGAAAACAATGCTAAAAATAATACTAAGCCTATTTACATTTAATATAATAGGATGTCTTCTTTTATAGCTATGTAGTCTTTTGTTTTATTTAATTTTACTTCTTTTATAGTAGGGGTTCTTAAGGTTCTAATATTTTGTTTATTAAATTCCTTTATCTTATTAAGGGTATATTTTTCTTAGGATATATATATATCCTTTTTCGCTCTATTTATAGTTATAGTTATTCCTAAGAAGTCTTTTACTTCGCCTAAAGATTAGATCTTTAAGACCTTGCTTATTTTATTAATTATGCAAGTTATAGAATCCTCTGTAGGCCTAAAGAACAGAAGATCGTCTACGTA
>JAPEBW010002205.1:0-14106 GCA_027405785.1 Ophiocordyceps robertsii
ATTTTTATACTTAAGGTCTTTATTTATAATATAGTCTTTATAACCTTATAGTATATTTCTATATATTTCTATTTCTATACCTATATATATCAATACATTTTTTATATCGTATTATAGTATTTACTAATTATTAGTTATAGCTAGTATTAATAAAAGTCTAGTAAACTTAGGTTTAGCGGTTATAAAGAAGGTTTTAATATTATCTAAGCCGTATATTTACTTATAGCCTTATATTATAAAGCGAGCTTTCTATTTAGTTATATTATTTTTATTATCCTTCTTTTTTCTATAGACTCCTTAGCCTTATAAAGCCTCCTTATTACTAAGAAGCTCTTATATTTCCTTAGTATCTAAACTTATAAGTTCGTTTTATTTAGTTAGTATAGCTTTATCTTAGTCTTTTGCTTATAGACTATTTATAGCTTGCTTATAAGTAGTAGGCTTTATAGAATCTTTATTTCCTGTTATTATAAAAAGAATATGTTTTATATTATTATTATTAATTATAATATTTTATATAAGGTATTTTATTAAATCTTTATAGTATTTAGTAGGCTCCTTAAGTATTTCTACTTAAATCCTTTAATTCTTTTACTAGGTATTGCTATTACTAGTATTATTATCGCTAGTATTATTATCTATAGTATTATTATCTATATTACTAGTATCTTTAGTATTTATATTATTATTAGTTATATTTATATTCTTAGTATTTATTTTACTAGTATTATTAATATTATGATTACTATTCTTAGTATTATTATTATTTTTACTAGTACTGTTGTTTCTAGTATTATAGTTTTATAGTAGCTTATTTAAAGAGGGCATGTTATTAAAATTAGTATATTCCTTTTTATTTAAGAAGTTATTTTTTAGTATAGCTATATCTTTAAAAATTATTACTTTTTGTTTATAAAGGTTTTATATTTTATAGGCAGTGTCTTTATAGCGTATTATTACCCCTTTATAAGCTCTAAGCTTTAGTTTATTATTAAGAGTTTTATTCTTATAAAATATAGTGCTTTTAAATACCTTTATTTTATTTAAGTCTTTTAAACTTTAAGCTATATTATCCTTCTTTTTTATAGGGGATATTAAGCCTATAGCAAAATGCGGAGACTTATTATATACTACGCTTTACGGCGTAAGGATAAAGGGATAAGGCGCGGACTAATTACCGCTAGTTAAGGCCGGTACTATAAACTAATTACCGCTAGTCGGGGCCGGTACTATAGACTAATTACCGCCGGTCGGGCTAGTATTACGGACTATTTACCGTATATAAACGTATATAAGGGTTTAGAAATAGTAAAAAGCTTATTTATTCTTTAAAGCATAGCTAGCTACTTTATACTTAGTTCTTTAAGCTAATTTTAAGGATCTTTAACTATACTATCTTTTTATTTATTATTAATATATAAATAAACCGTAATATCCTTATAAAATTGCTTAATAAACTAAGTATAAGCTTAGTTAAAAATACTATAAACTATAATCGGGGAAATCCTTTAAATATCCTTAAATATCTATTAAAAATCGCGATAAGGTTTATCCTATGTTTTTTAAGGTGCTTTTATAGTTAGAAATAGGTTAAACTATAATTAAGATATCTCGCGGAAATCCTTAAATATTCCTTAAAGATACTAGCGGAATCCGCTTAGTAGTTTTTATAGTATTTTCTATAGTTTAAAACGTTATAAACTATAGTTAAGTAAGCTCTTAACCTTTTATTATTATATCTTAAAAACCTAAGCGGGGTCCGACTAGTAATATTCATTATATATCTTTAAGCAAGCTTTTATAGTATATGCTTTAAGCGTTTTTATTACGGGGTTTTATAAGGCTCTTTAAAAGTAAAGTTAGGGGTCTAAGCATAGCTATTTAGATTTTATAAGAACTCCCTTAAGTAAGAAAGAAAAGCTAATATCCTCGTTAGTTTAAAGTAAGAATAAAGTTAAGGGGGCGCTAAGTAATAGCTTTATAATAACGTTTTTACGCTATATTAATAGTACGCTATCCTTATTCTTTTAATAGATTTTTCAACCTATCCGGCTAATAGTAACTAAGTAGCTTAAGATAGTTAATAAGTAAGTCTTATTATAAATCCTTACTTTTTATTTAGTTATACGTTTTTATCTTTATTAAGGCGATTAGCGCGTTTAGCTAAACCTTATAGTAAGGTTTTCTCACTCTTTTTTAAACCGTGCGTTTAAGCACTTATTAAGTAGTAAGGAGTCTCCGCGCTAAGGAATACTTAAATTCCTTAGTAAGATATATTATAAAAGATAAGCTTTATTTAAGCCTTATTTTATATTATTATCCTACTTCCTTTTTTACGCTATTTTTAATCCTCCGCTAAATTGTTTATATTACTTACTAGCTTTATAGGCCGATTATAAGCGAGATATAATATTTTACTTACTGCCGCTATTATAGTTATCCCCCGCTTTTTATTGCTAGGCTTTCCGACTTATTATCCTTTTTACATAGTGCTATTACTTACGCCTTTCCGCTAACTAACGCGCGTTTAGCTACTAAGAAGGTATTAAAGTAAGGGTAGGCCGTCCTGCTAATATTAATAAGTATAGTTAGCACTAAGGTATTAAATATCTATATTCTCGCTTAAAAGCAAGTAATAAGGTCCTTTATAGACTTAGTGCTTAACTCCTCGCTTTTAAGGTTTTAAATATTCTTAATAGTCTTAAAGAACCTCTTTATAAAGGGGGCCTTAAAGGTAAGAATATAAAGCGTATAGTTAGTATAGCTAATAAGGTAAATATCGAAGCCTAGGAATTTTATTACTTAAGTTAAAGTTAAGTCGCGTTTAAACTCTTCGCGGGCTTATAAGTAAAACTTAGCGTAGTTTATAGCTAAGCGGAAACTCTTAATTATTATAATCTTATCGCCGGAGTATAAGCCCGCGAAGCTAGGCTTATTAAGGATTATATTAGTTATTACTAGCGGCTTTTATAAGATTAAGCAACGGAATATATCGCGAGGCTAATTATTGCTATTTCTTTTAGTTAAGGAGTAACGGCGGATAGACTATAGTAAGGCGCTTATATGCCTTTATATAGCTAGGCTAAGCGTAGCGGCGGATAAAAAAAGCGTTTGCTAAGCGGGACTAAATAGGTCCTTTAAGCTTATAGCGGCTATAAGCTAAAAAGGGGATTTTATAGTATAGGCTAGACCGTATATAAAGCGAGACGGGGTTTTAGCTATAGTAGCTTAAAACGTCGCTATAAACTTAGCGATAAACTAGTTAAGCTAGGCCTTAAATATATAATTAAGAATAGTATAGATATCGTTTTAGTTATTTAGCTAAAGTAGGTTTCCGCTAGCTATAGCGGCTATTATAAATCTTAAAACTATAGTAAGGTTAAATAACTTAAAGGCGTTAAGTATTAGCTAGTTATTCCGCTAATAAAGATTTTTAGCTATACCTTAAAAATATATAAGTAGTAAGGGCTTTTAAATAATAAAAGCTAGGTAAGAGGTATAGTTAAGTTGCTATAAAACTTGCTATTTAAACTACGTTATAGTATAAAGCCGGGAAGTAAGTTATTTAAGTTAAGTATTTAAAGAGGGTAGTATAAGCTCTTCTTTTATAATACTATAGTTTAAGTTAAATCCGTCGGCTTAAGCGCGGCTATAAAAGGCGGCGTAAGTTTATATAAAAGCTTAAACTTAAAGGTTTTAACTCTTATTAAGGGACTTGAAGCTATAAAGGATAGCCGCCTCGTTTTTATAGAGCTTAAGCGCTTACTTATATTTTTTATATTAAACGCGTAAGGGCTTATAAAAAAGCGGGCTAAAAAAGTAGTTATAAAATAGTTAATCTTAGCTACGGGAGATATTAAATAATAAAAAGACTTAAAATAAAAGTATAAAGATTATAAGCTTAAAGTAAAGAAAGTTATATATATAAAAGTAAGTAAGGTGCGGTAAGCTATAGCTAGCGGTAAAAGGAAATATAGTTATAAAAAGAAGGAGAGAGGGTAAGCGGTAAAGAGAATTTAAATAAGTATATTATAAGGCTAAAAAGGCTTTATTACTTAAAGTAAATAGCGGTATATTATTATTAAAATAACTAATTACTTTAAGCGTAGTAAGTTATAGTTTCTCGTAACTTATAGTAGCTTTTAAGTCTTATACTTAAGCTTAACCGCTTAATTCGTTTAGTTAAAGAGTTTTATATTAAGTTATAAAGGCCGTGCGTTATACTCTCGTCCGAACTACTTAAGTAGCTAACCTTTTTTATGCTTTTTTAAAGGCTTTTATAATCTTTAGTAAGAAGACCGCTTTTTCGTTTACTTATAAGTTATAACTACTTAACTAGCCTTTTAAAGCTATAAAGAACTCCTTCCTTAGCTTTCTACCGCCTTTTTTTATTATATAGCTTTATAAGATTCGTTTTACTTTTTATTTATTTAAGTAAAGTATCCCTTTATCTTAAACTAAGCTTAAGCATGCCGCTAGCTAATCCGCTAGGCGTAGTTATATTACTAAAACGACTAAATAGATATTAAAAGACCTTTTTATATTTAGCCGTTATATAAGCTATTTTACTTTAACAGTAACTTTAAACGGCTTAATACGTTTTTCTTTAAGCTTTATTAGTTTACTATTTATAATATAATAGCCCTTACTAAGCTATAGCTTAACTTAATCGCCGGGCTTAAATTTTAGCAGGCGGTATTTCTTATTATATTTATCTTTTATAGCGGCTTAGTATAAGTAATAGCTAACCTAGCTTTTTCTTATAAGACCTCTTAGTTTTATAAGTATAAGTAGTTACTAAGAAACTAAAGGCCGTTATCTATTTTTACTTTTATAATAAGCTTATTTAAGGCTATATAAATTATTAAGGCTAAACTAAAAAGCGATTAGCATATTAGTTTAGCGTAAGTCCGGGAAGTTAGCGGTAAAGAATTATAATGCGATTTTAATAGTTTAGTTTCGCCTTTTTAATAAGCTATTAGTTTAAGAGTACTAAGCGGTAAATATAAAAAGCTTCGATTTAAAGGCTTATTATAAGGTCCTTTAAAATACTAAGGTAAACTTTACGTCTTAGTTTAAGATTATCCCCTTTATAATCCCTTAATTAGCGCGGAGTAGCTTAATATATAACGCTTATACTTAGTCTTTTACTATAAACTAGTTATTACTTAAAAAAAGGAGATATATTTTTAAGAATTTCTTAGTTATAGTTAGTAGTATATTAAAAAGGTTCTTTTTAAGATCTTTTTATAAGGATTATTCGGCTTAAACTATTAAGAGCCCGGTAAAAAAGTCTATCGCTATTATATAGTATAAAACTAGCGGGCTTTAAATTAAGATAAGCTACTTTAGCGTCTTACCTTAATCGGTTTAGTTATAGTAGTAAGTATTATAACTATCTATAACCTTATTTATATATTTACTAAGCTATAAGATTAAGAAGCTTTTAAATAAATCTTACTATATATAAGTGCGGCTAGTATAAAAATATTTAGCGTAAGCGTCTTTAATAATCTCCTAAGCGTAGGTCTTAAGGATATATAGCCTTTAGCGTTTTTTGTTCTCTATAAAGTATAGTAACTTTTATAATTAAAAGAATAAAAGTCCGGGGATACTATCCTTATTATTAAGCTACGTTATTATTTTTACTTATTATATATCCTCTATATATTTATTAATTATTTTCTAGCGGAGCGGTAATTCGATGAATGCTTTTATATAAAGAAATACGTAGTTTATTATCTTATCTTCTTAAATATATTTTAATTCCCCTTTTTAGTTTAAAGATACTAGCTTATTATCTTAGTATAGTAAACGTAAGAGCGCGTTTAGCACGACGTTTTTAACGCTTAGGATATAGTATACTTTAAGCGGGAATTAGCTTAAGTATTAAGATATAAAGACTAGCTTATTATAAGATTTTATATTAATAAAAAATAAGGATTTCTAGTATACGAATTTATAAGTGCTTATATAGTTAGTAAAAACGACTACTTATAGCGTTTTTATAAATAGTATTATAGTATATAACTTATAGACTGCTTATGCTAAACCGGCTACTTTAAGTTCTATAGGCTAGTATTAAGGTTCTCCGCTTTAAAGGGCGCGGCTTAAGTAAATAATAAGCTAGACCTTAGTTTAAGCTAGTAGCGTCTTTTTATCTTATTTTATACCTTTTTTTAAGTAAAAGGCTATAGCCGCTACTTTATATTCTTAGGATATATCGATTTAGATAAATAGTTAGTAAGCGGGGTTAAAGTAATAAATTGTTTAAGGCTAAGTAAGTTTCTTTATTAAAATCGCGAAGGCCTTTTTTTCTTTTAAAGTAAGCTAAAAAGCGGCTTTCGCGGCGTATTAGGCCCGTCCTTAGCCCCTTAAAAGGACTCCTTTTTCTTATCTTATTTAAAGTAGCTTTATCTTTTATTTTTATAAGACGTTAACTTCCTTAGCGAAATATAAGACTATATAGCGTAGCTACTTAGTAAGGCCGCTTTATTTCTTAAGCTATTAAAGGTTCTTTAAAAAACGCGATATCCCTTAAGGCTTATATACGTTTATCTATATTTATTAAGCTAATAACGTCTACTTTAAATCCGAGGACCTATATAAATAGGTACGCTAAGAAAGACTTTCGTCCGGATAAGGTAATATTATAATTATAAAAGGCGCGGAATATAGCCTTTAAATATTAAAGGTGTTTTTTAGCTATATTAAAGTAAAGAATAATATCGTTAATATAAGCCGCCGCGTATTTTTAGTATTTATAAAGGATATTATTAATAAACCTTTAAACGTATATTTAAGAGTTCTTAAAGCCTATAAGTATTATTTTTAATCTTTTTACCTTATAATAGCTTATAACTATAAACCTTTCTTAGTAGTCTTAATAAAATAAAAACTAATAAAAAAACGATTATACGTTTACTATATTAATAAACTTTTTTCCTTAAAGGCGTTTAATTATATTACTTTAAAGGGGTATTAAGGAAGCGTTTAAAGTAGAAATAGCGTTAATCCCCTATAAGTTTATAATTACTTATCCTTTTTTCTTTCTATTTACTATCTTTTATACTACGAATACTAGCGCTATAAATAAGGTTAGCTTATAAACTTATTTTAATTAGCCTTATACGGTTAGCTAGCTAAATATCGTATTTACTACCTTTTTATCTTTATTGCTTAATAGATTTAATCTTAATACGACTTATTAATATTACTATCTTTTTACTAACAGAATATATATATATTTATATTTATATATATATACTACTCCTTTATTCTTTTAAAGGCGGGGAAACGATTAAAAATATCTTAGACGTTTAATATATATTTTAAGTCCTTAGCGTAGATCCGAACGCCCTTATTAATAATAAGTTTAAGTAAGTCCTTAGTTTCGCTAATTTTAAGCTTATAGTTTACTATAAGATCCTTTTATAAAAAGTCTTTAGCGGGGTCTATTCTATCCGGAATTTTTATAAGGGCTTTTACTAAAAAAGTAGTAGCGTCGACCTCCTTATATAGCTAAAACTACTTATTAAGGTCTATAATTATCCTTACTTTTTAGCTTTAGCGGAGTATTAATAGTTCCTTAAAATAATTTATCGCTATAAGGCTTTTTTAATCTTATATTATAATCTAAGCGAGCTTAAGGTTCTTAAGGAAAAATATTATATTATGCTTTAATAGCAATGCCTAGACCTATATAAGTAAGGCGTAGCTAGAACTAGCTATAATTATCGTAGTAACTAAGTAAATTACCCGTTTATATATTATTAGTTTTAGCTAGACTATCTTAACTTCGGCTTTAATCTTTTTATAAGCCTTAATCCGTAAGATTAATATAAAGTTAAGAAGGTCCTTTTAATAAAGAACTAAAACGTCTTAGTTAAGTAATATATTAGCTGCTAAGCGTTTTACTATTTAAGCGCTAATCCTTACTTTTATAACCGCGAGGTTACTATCTAGCTTTCTTAGTATATACGTAGTAAATTCTACTTATTTAATAATAGCTATCCTTTTTACTCCTTAAATAAGAATTCGTTAAAAGGAGTTTATAGTTATATTTTAAAAGGTCTTTATTAAGTCGGCCTAAATAAAGCTTCGGTCTACCTTAGTATTTATATAGGCTTTAATACTTATTCCGGGCCTTTTTCTTCCGTAAACTAGTAAGCGTATATAAGTAAATTATAACGGCTTATTAGGGTTTAATAGCTAAATATTAAGGGAAGCCTTAACTATCTAAACGCTTTATAGCTTTTAAATAACTACTTATTATACTAAGCTATATCTTTATATAGCAATATCTTAGTTAAGGTTAAGGGGGTATTTATCTTTAATATATTAATAAAGCTTATTCTTTAAGGGGAATACTTCGCTATAAAATCCGTATACTTTATTAGCCTCTTATACTAAGTCTGCTATAGTATAGATTGCGGTTTCCTTTAAGCTTTTATCGGTATTTATTAATAAACTAGTTACCTCCGCTAAAAGTAAAGGCACCGACTTTAAAGATAACTAGTATTTTAGTATATTTTCCACACCTCCCCGTAAGTCTACTTATATCGGTATCCGTAGAGGAAGGTAGAGCTAAAGAGTAGCTTTTTTGTTTCTTATTCTTTAGCGCTCCTTAGGCTCTAGGATAGCTTACTCTTAATTTATTATCTATAGGGTTCGAATATTAAACCGCGCTATCCTAGCGCATACTATAAGCGTATATACGCAAAACGGAAACGGAACTTATAACCTGTTAATAAACTAGTTACCTCCGCTAAAGGTAAAGGCACCTCCTTTAAAGATAACTAGTATTCTAGTGTATTTTACATAGTATTTAACTAAGCTCTTTTTATATTATACTTTTCATTCCTTAAATAGTTATTAGTTTTTACTATAGTTCTTTTCTTAGTCGCGGGGTATACCCGCTTTAGCTTTAGCGTTAGTAAGCGTATAGTCTTTAAGAATTTTTCTCTTTTAAGCCGGAGGACCTTAGCTTATATTCTTTACTATTTAAGCGGATTTCTTCTTTAACTTAGCAAGCGCTATAAGGCTTATAGTATATCCGCCCTTACTAAGCGGTTTAAGAATATACCCCGCGGCCTTAGTAAGCCTTAAATAAATAGCTAGGGCGTCCTAGACTATCCTTTAAGTATATATAAAGTATAGCTAATTAGCCCTTATCTTTTTATAGGTTAAACCTATTTCTTTTATGCTATTAAGTGCTTTTAAGATCCTTAAGTATATTTAACTTATAATTAAAAAAGAACTTTCTTATATTTATTAATCTATCTATTAATATCCTTATTTCCTATTAAACGTTATAGGGATTTTTATAAGTAGATATCTAGCTTTTAGTAAATTATTATAGTTAAGTAGTTTAGCTAGTAAAGCGCGGCCTTAGCTTTATATTATAAGTGCGATATTTAAGACTTAAAGTCGGATCTTACTATTATATCTTTAATAGTAAAGTGCTTATTATTAAGTGCTTATATTGCTATATTTAAGCGGATTCTAAACCGTTTTTATAAGGTAGAGATTTATTAGCTTAGTTTAACGCTAAGCTTACTAAGATCTTCTTATTATAGTTTTAAAAGGTCCTTAAAATACTACTCCGCTATACTTCCTTAAAGGAAGGAAGGTAATTAAATAGCTTATTTATCTATATAAGCCTCGCCTTTATTAGCATTTTAGCGGATAAAGTCGATAAAACGGTTTAGTCTTTAAAATATATAAGCTTTATTATCTTCTTAAACTTTATTAAAGAATGCTTTTAAAGGTCTTTATAAGTTAAATCTCCTTATATCTTTAGCTTATAGTTAAGGTTTTTCTTAAGACTTAGTAAGCGCGTTTTCTTTTTTTAGTACTTAAAAGAAACTAAGGAATTATTCGTTTAATATTACTACTATTCTTACTAAGGGGCTTAAAGCTATACTTAATCTTAGTATTTACGCGCTAAGTATAAATAGGTTTAGCTTACTAAGGGTATCGCTTATTATATCTTTATTACTTATTATTAAAGTCTTAGTCTTAATACTTTTACTAAGCGCTAAACCTTCCGTTTTATATACGTCTTAAAATTCGGTACGCTATAAGGCCCTTAGTATAAGAAGCTCGTTTTTATTAATTAAGAGTCTTAAAAATGCCTTAATTAGCGCGGCTATAGTAAATAAGGCTAAACGGTAATACTAAACTAAGAAACTACTAAGGATCCTTTAAAGCGGATTATTAATTAAGGCCTTTAAGCTAAACTTTATTAGTAGTATATAGTAAAAATATCCGCTAAGCTTATTATCTTAAGGAAAGAATAACTTTATTATAGGCTTAATCTTAAGGGTATTTAGTAAGCGGGGAGCTAAATCGTTTTAAGGATAACTTATCTTTACTTTTTTTATTTAAAGGATAATTAATCCGTTTAAGTAATACCGAATTTAGTTTACTTAGTTATATAAGTTTTATTATTTTATAGTCTATCTTTTATTAGTATTTTAAAAGCGGATTACCTCTTAAAGGGTAGTAGTCTTAGCTTAGCTAAGTAAGACTTATTTTATATCCCGTTTAGCTTTATAGGCTATTACGATATAATACCTTAAAAAAGGGTAAGGGAGATTATTAAACCGGTATACTTAGTAAGCCGCGGCCTTTTCCGCTTTTATAGCTTACTTATCTTAAAGTTTTATTATAAGCGTATTAAGGAAGAGGTGCTTATTATTATAGTTAGACTTAAAGGCTAATAAGAGCTTCTTACTAAAGAAATTATTATTTAATATTTAACTTCTTAAAGGATAAGTACTTAATTATATAATATAGTTACTCTTAGCTTAGTTAATATTTAAGGGATATCTATTTAGATAATTAAGAATTACTATTATATATTATGCTTTATAGTATAAGGATAAAGGGATAAGGCGTAGATTAATTACCGCTAATTAAGGCTAGTACTATAAATAAATTACTACTAATTAAGGCTAATACTATAAACTAATTACCGCCGGTTAAGCTAGTATAAAGGACAAATTACTATATATAAACGTATATAAGGGTTTAAAAATAATAAAAAGCTTATTTATTCTTTAACTATACTATCTTTTTATCTATTATTAGTATATAAATAAGCTATAAATATGTTTTAAAAATCGCTAAATAAACTAAGTATAAGCCTAATTAAAAATATAATAAACTATAGTTAAGGAAATCCCTTAAATATCCTTAAATATCCCTTAAAAATCGCGATAAGGTTTATCTTATATTTTCTAAGGTGCTTTTATAGTTAAAAATAGGTTGAATTATAGTTAAGATATCCTGCGGAAATCCTTAAATATCTCTTAAAAACACTAGCGGAATCCGCATAGTAGTTTTTATAGTGTTTTTTTATAGTTAAAGATATTATAAACTATAGTTAAGTAAGCTTTTAACTCTTTATAGTTATATTTAGAAAAACCTTAGCGGGGTCTGATTAATAATATTTATTTCATCTTTTTAAGCAAGCCTTTATAGTATATACTTTTAGCGTTCTTATTATAAGGTTTTTTAAGGCTTTTTAAAAGTAAAGTAAGGCGTTTAAGCGTAGCTATTTAGATTTTATAATAACTCCTTTAAGTAAGAAAAAAAAGCTAATATCCTTATTAGTTAAAAGTAAGAATTAAGTAAAGGGGGCGCTAAGTAATAGCTTCGTAATAGCATTTTTACGCTATATTAATAGTACGCTATCTTTATTCTTTTAATAGTTTTTTCGGCCTATTTAGCTAATAGTAGCTAAGTAGCTTAAGATAGTTAGTAGGCAGCTCTTATTATAAATCCTTACCTCCTTTTTAGTTATACGTCTTTATTTTTATTAAAGCGATTAGCGCGTTTAGCTAAAACTTATAGTAAAGTTTTTTAATTCTCCTTTAAGGTATACGTTTAAGTACTTATTAAGTAGTAAGGAGTCTCCGCGCTTAAGAATACTTAAATTCCTTAATAAGATACGTTATAAGAGATTAGCTTTATTTAAGCCTTATCTTATATTATTATTTTACTTACCTTTTTATACTATTTTTAATCCTCTGCTAAACTTCCTATACTACTTACTAGCTTTTTAGGCCGCCTATAAGCAAAATATTTTATCTTACTTATTACCGCTATTATAGTTATCCCTTACTTTTTATCGCTAGGCTTTCCGACTTATTATCCTTTTTATATAGCGCTATTACTTATGCCCTTTTGCCGATTAACGCGCGTTTAGCTACTAAGAAAGTATTAAAGTAAAAGTATGCTATCCTACTAATATTAATAAGAATAGTTAGCACTAAGGTATTAAATATTTATATTCTTACTTAAAAATAAGTAATAAGGTCCTTTATAGCCTTAATACTTAACTCCTTACTCTTAAGGCTTTAAACGTGCTTAATAGTCTTAAAACCCCTTTTTATAAAGGGGGCCTTAAAGGTATAAATATAAAGCGTATAGTTAATGCGGCTAATAAGGCGGATATTAAAGCTTAAGAATTTTATTACTTAAGTTAAAGTTAAGTCGTGTTTAGACTTTTCGCGGGCCTATAAGTCGAACTTAGCGTAGTTTATAGCTAAGTAGAAACTTTTATTTATTATAATCTTATCGCCGGAGTATAGGCCCGCGAAGCTAAGCTTATTAAGGATCGTATTAGTTACTATTAGTAGCTTTTATAAGATTAAGCGGCGGAATATATTATAAGACTAATTATCGCTATCTTTTTTAGTTTAAGAGGGATAGCGAAAAAACTATAATAAAGCGCTTATATACCTCTATATAGCTAAGCTAAGCGTAGCGGTAAGTAAAAAGAGCGTTTACTAAGTAAGACTAAACGGGTCTTTAAGGCTTATAGCGGCTATAAGCTAAGAAGGGGATTTTATAGTATAGGCTAGACTGCGTATAAAGTAAGATAAGGTTTTAGCTATAGTAGCTTAAGACGCCGCTATAAACCTAGCGATAAACTAGTTAAGCTAAGCCTTAGATATATAGTTAAGGATAGCGTAAACTTCGTTTTAGTTGTTTAGCTAAAGCGAGGATAAGCTTAATACGCCGCGAAAGCCGCTTTTTAGCTTACTCCGGAAGAAGAAAAGGCCTTCGCGATTTTATCTAAGAAACTTACTAAGCCTTAAACGATTTACTACTTCGACCCCGCCCGATAACTATTTATCTAAATCGATATATCCTAAGAATACGAAGTAGCGGCTATAGCTTTTTACTTAAAAGAAGGCATAAAATAAGATAAAAAGACGCTACTAGCCTAAACTAAGGTCTAGCTTATCGTTTACTTAAGCCGCGCCCTTTAAGGCGGAGAACCTTAATACTAGCTTATAAAACTTAAAGTAGCCGGTCTAGTATAAGCAGTATATAAGCTACGTATTATAGTACTATCTATAAAAACGCTATAAGTAGTTATCTTTACCGACTATATAAGCACTTATAAAATCGTATATTAAAAATCCTTATTCTTTACTAGTATAAAATCTAATAATAAGCTAGTCCTCGCGTCTTAATACTTAAGCTAATTCCCGCTTAAGGTATGCTATATCCTAAGCATCGAAAACGTTATGCTAAACGCGCTCTTACGTTTACCGCACTAAGACGATAGGCCGGTATCTTTAAACTAAGAAAGGGAATTAAAACGTATTTAAAAAGATAAGATAACAGACCGTATATTCCTTTACGCGGAAGTATTAATCGAATTACCGCTCTGCTAAAAAATAATTAACGGATATATAAAAGATATATAGTAAGTAAAAATTATAGCGTAGCTTAGCGATAAGGATAAGGTCCCCGGACTCTTATTTTTTTAGTTATAAGGGTTACTATACTTTACGGAGAACGATAAATAATAAAGACTATATATCCTTAAGACTTACGCTAAGGAGATCGTTAAAGATACCTACGCTAAACACTTTTATACCGGCCGCACCTATATATAGCAAGACTTATCTAAAAGCTTCTCGATCTTATAGCTTAGTAGATATATAAATAAGGTCGTAAACGGCTATAATACTTACTACTATAACTAAACTAATTAAGGTAAGACGCTAAAGGAGCTTATTTTAATTTAAAGCCCGCCGGTTTTATACTATATAATAGCGATAGACTTTATTACTAAGCTCTTAA
>JAPEBW010002206.1:0-14096 GCA_027405785.1 Ophiocordyceps robertsii
GACCGCAACTGGATGGAGCAGGCAGGCTGCAGGGCGGCTCCCGTGGCGCGCGTCCCCCCTTGGAATAGCCCGGCTTGCATCCCGTCTCCTTGACCGGACCGTGTCGAGGGAGAGAGGGAGGCTATCGTGACCTGCCCGTCGACGCAAAAGCTTCCCCGGCCACCCTCCGTATCCTAGTCCAGGGGCTTATTGTCCCCCATGCTGTATGTGTCAATGTGTATGCAAGTCCGGAAGCCGGGAGCCGACCCCTTCGTCTGGCCCCAGCCCCTCGATTTGTACGCATGTACAGACGTGAATCGAGAGAGTGCTAGGCAGAGGCAGGCAGTCTTGGTCCAACTTACATACAGCACTCTACTGTGCATGCGTCAACTCTATGCGGCGCCGACATGATTGCTCGCCGCGCCCAAATCGCCGTCGACACTCGAGGCGTGCCTTGTCGCTTCCGCCGCCGACCCGTGACGACTGCAGGGTGACATTGGCCGGCCGCCTGCTCATTACATTGATATATTTTGCTCGACACCATACCTGCCGCCTCCTTCATCACCGGCGCACATGACCAAGACGGCAACAAACAAAGGACAAGCCGACCAAGGCCGTAGGGGTGAGAAAAGAAGCAAATCGTAATAAGAACCGAGGGCAACCAGACGCGCCAGCATCCACGGCTAGCTGCGGCCCCGAGTTCGCCGGCCAGCGTAGCATTCTTCCTCCTAGTCTGGGCCAACGGCTGGTCGACGTAATGCCAAAAATGCCATTTCTCCCCCCTCTCAAGCGCAGACATGCGGAAAAGCCATGGATGTACGCCAGCCCCCCCCTCTTTCCCGCTCCTTCACTACACCTTGCCGCCCAAGTGCCGTATGTTGGCCTTGACCTGCTCCGAAAGAAGCTGCTCCTCTCCCGTGTAGACATATGCCGCAGTTTCCGGCCACGCCTTTGGGTGTGGCATGGGCAGTTGGATCATGCTTCCGCTTTGCACCAAGTCGGACAGTATGATGGCCGCGAGTACGGGCAAGTGAGAGCGCGCGTAGGGTAGGTCTATGCATCGGGTGAGCCTCGAGTCTCCTCGGGAGGTGCGTATGCATTGCCGTCTGGGACACGTCACTTACGTATGGGCACAGGACGCGGTCCGGCGCTCGGCGGCTTCTCGCTCGGCGAATAGGCGGCACCAGACTCCAGCTTCCTCTGTTTGGCGCTGGCCTGGCGAGTTACGGGCCCTCTGTAGACGGCCGTCGCCGGCGAAAGCAGGCCCGCATCTGGTGAAAAGGGCGCGAGCAAAGAGCTGCGGTCAAAGTTGGGCGAGCGCGGAGACGGTATCGGCTCTGGAATTGTGGCTCGGAGCGCCCGCATGTCAAAGTCCCGCGTCAGCTGCATCGAACGGTCTCCTGAACGGATCACGGCGCGGAACGGGTAGCGACTCTCGTCCGCCATGGACGCCTGGGCTACGTGGGGGCCCTCTCCGCCTCCGGCCGTCAGTGGTGGCTCAATCTCCTTGGCTACGACAAAGTATGCACCGCGGCCGGCCTTTCCAAAATTCTGTTGGCCAATCTGCCACAATTTCTCGCGGTAACGCTGAAACTCTGCCATGCTCATCGGCTTGGCTGTGAGGCCCGACGCTGACTGACGACGGCTCGGGGGCGCCCCGCAACGAGGGCAGCAACAATCTTCGGTCACCGTGGTTGGCGAATCGACTGCCGATGCGTCCTCGGGTCGCTCTTGAGCACCGGTACCCGACTTGTCGAGGCCTTTTGTCTTCGGCGGCAGCTGCGGCGACAGCCCAAACTTTGCGGAGTCGAGGGCGAGAGGTGTGATGGAGGGGTCGGACAAGGTGGAATTCAGAGAGTCAAATCTGGCCTCGGTCGTTGATGAGCTCGGAGAAGATGCGCAGAGGCTGCATCTTGAAGGCGTCAAAACTCTCCTCGGAAGTCCGTTCAGCGCGATGGCACTGGTTTTGATGGGCTCGATGGTAGGACGGGCCCTCTTCTGCTTTAAAGCCGTCATTGTCGAGCGAGGGTATGTGAGGCACCCAAGAAAGGCGTGGGGATAACGAGAGACAAGGGGCGAAGCAAGCAGCCTATTCCAGCTCTTGTCTTGCAAATGAAGCCGTAGATGTAAGGAGAAGGGTCCTGGGACGCAAGCAAAGGGGGGGACAAGGCGGCTTCTTGAGTATGCCATGACCGCACCGGCCGCCACCGCCACAGGTCCTCGTTCCATCCATCGTTGCTCCCCGCCATGTGGCAGAAATCTAAAAGGAGAGCAACGCAACAGGACTAAGTCGGGACACAGCCCGATTCCTTTGAAGAGATGGGCGAGGCGGTCGAGCTCGGATCACCCTGCGTCTTTTGTTGCGTCCGGCCGTCCAAGTGTGCAGTGTGCAATAAAGGCGGAGTCTTTCCTGGGTTGCACGAGCCCCCGCGTCTCGTCAATGGCCACAAAGGGAAAGTCAACAAGGCGCGTCGTACGTGGTCAAAGAAAGGACAATGGGCTGCTGTCATCTGTTGGTCGGTCGTTGACGGTGATGGAGGACCAGGGGAACACGTGATTGGAGCATTGATTGGAGCATCGTGGCCCGTACAGTGTGTACAGTGTCTCATACAGTACGCGTCGCTATGTAGTCGTCGTGAAAAGAGCCGCCTCCTTATTGGCCCATGTCCAGGCAGCGTGCACTTCCCCCCACCGCAATGCACCGTCGGCCAAAAATCCATCGGCGAGGCTGATGGCTTCCATCGTGTCCTTTGCCCAAGCTCCCGCCTCATTGCCACGGCGCTCCCTTGCTCCTCCTCCGGCAAGCTTGTTGTGGACACAGCGGCATGTCCCCCAGGCGTCGACAATGTCCAACGCCACCAGCTACAAGCAGCAGAAGGAGGACTTTGTGTCCAACCTCTCCGGCGGCTCCGTCACCGAGATCGGTCTCGTAACGTCTGTTGCACCGGCAAGTTGGCTCCACGCCGTGTGCTCCACGCCATGTGCTCCCGTCACGATGCCGCCACCGGCTGACCCAGCTGTCTCTCCAGGTAGCCGTGCTGCTGTGGTCCGTTTTGCAGGCGCGACAGTCCTTTTTCCTGCCAAACACGGCCCTGAGCCTCGCCGTCGACTATTCCCTCAATGTCGGTGCCATCCTCCTGGCCACAACGCTCTACTCGAGCACCCCACTCCTTCTCAGCATCCTCCTCGTCGCGCCCATTGCGCTCGTCTATTTGCTGCCGCCCAATGCCGGCCCTAGGAGGAGGAAGCCCAAGGTGCCGCCCGCGCCAGACGCTAAGAGCGGGCCCGACGGGCTCAGGGCCCTGCCCGTCAAGCCCTTCCTCACCACGTACCGAGGCTGTATGATGGTCATCACTTGTGTCGCCATTCTCGCCGTCGACTTTCGCCTCTTTCCGAGACGCTTCGCCAAAGTCGAGACCTGGGGCACGTCGCTGATGGACATGGGCGTCGGGTCCTTTGTCTTCGCAGGTGGTCTCTTTGCGGCGCGTCCAGTCCTCGTCGAAAGGGTGTCGGGTCGCGCATCGCCGCTGCTTCGCCGCCTTGTCTACTCGGCCCGACACTCTGTCCCGCTCTTGGTGCTGGGCATCGTCCGGCTCCTCAGCGTCAAGGGCCTCGACTACGCTGAACACGTCACAGAGTATGGGGTACACTGGAACTTTTTCTTTACCCTCGGCTTTCTCCCGCCCTTTATGGCGACCTGTCAGGCGGCGCTTACCATCGTTCCATCGTATGCCGCCCTGAGTCTGCTCATCGGCGGCATCTACCAGCTTCTTCTCGACAAGACGGAGCTTAGGGCCTTCATCCTCGCCGCGCCCAGAACAGACCTATTGTCTATGAACAGGGAGGGTGTTTTTAGCTTCTTTGGCTACCTGGCCATATTCCTCGCTGGCCAGCATCTGGGGCTGCTGATCATACCCCGAAGCGTCAACGCCCGGGCCCGCGCTGACGTGGGGACGGCGCACAACACGTTACTGCTTTACATGGCCGCGTGGGCCGGCATCTGGTCCGGGCTGTACTGGCTGGCCACGAGCTACTCGTACGGCCTCGGCCTCGATGTGTCACGTCGGCTGGCCAACCTGCCGTACGTCCTCTGGGTGACCGCCTTCAACTCGCTGCAGCTCCTGGCATTCTGCTGCATCGACACCGTCTTTTTCCCTGCCTTTTACAGTGCGGCAACCCAAAAGGCGGAGCGAGAAGCCTACGACAAGGCCACGAGCCGAGTCCTGCGAGCCTACAACCGCAATGGACTTGCCATTTTCCTCGTGGCCAATCTGCTGACGGGGCTAGTCAACATGACGGTGCGCACGCTAGACGCGAGCGCCGTCATGACCATGGGGATCCTGCTTGCCTATACCGGGGCGTTGACGGGCCTGGCTCTGGTGTTGGATGCTTGCAACATTTCGATTAAGCTTTGAACAGACGAACTCCCCCCCCCCCTTCTGACCGCCCTCTCGTGTGGAATGGATTGGGCAAGGACGGCCAACCACGGCATTGTGCCCAGGCGCATGGCGAGGCCTTGCGCGGCCGACCTAACCGCGTCAATGCATCGACTGACGGCTACTCCTGAAATATTATGGCCTCGGAAGCGACAACGTCGATTCGCTGGAACATGGGCCGACGTTCGGCGAGAAGCGGCGATGCTCCCGACTTTATGTGGAAACAGACCCGGCAGCATAAAGTAGATGACGTCGCGCCACGATGGAATGGAAGATCCATGACTTCTAGAAAGATTGCGCTGAGCGTGGCGGGACAATCTGACTCGTGTGGCGATTAGCGGGTGCTCCGCATCCTTTTTCCTCGCTCGGGCACGCAGATCAGGATGGGATGCAAATCCCCGGTCTTCGAGATACGTAGCAGGCGCCTCAATTTCCGATGTTAATGCCCTTGAGAGAGGGTGCCAGGAGATGCACTGGGTGGTACGTGGGCAGCTAGCTGGTTACCGTAGCTTCTTCATGAGAGACGGCCCAGTTCTCCCCACCCTTTTCTCGCGCACACACACACACACACTCTCTCTCTCTCTTTCTCCACGCGCTTGTTGATGTTGATGGCGGTGTTATTGTTGTTGTTGTTGGTGTCCGCACGGCCCCATGCTCAGATCCGCCTCGTGCGACGCGGTCTTGGAAAAGCGAAAGCAGGACGGCACATGCGAGAAGGACAGGGAAAGAGGGAAAGCGGCGTCAGATGCAGACGAGGAAATTACCCTGCTGCTCCTGCGTGCTATGCAGCACATCCGTGGCACATAGATATGGCGTGAAGCGTCTCACTTGAAAAGAGCATGTCTCGGATTATTGGCGCCAGACAGTCGGGCCCTGCGGAGATGGAAGCGAGCAAGCCTGGTTTGACAGACGAGATGGCGTTGGCAAGATCAAGGCAATCGCGGCCACGTCGACGACGGCTGCGAATCGAAGATATGGATGGGATGGGCCATGTGGGATTGTCAATGCGATGGGGATCCGTCCCGACGGCCCTCTGCATGGTTGGGTTCTCGCAAGCGTGCCGAGCCTGCGTCGGGTCTGGGGAGCGACATGGATGGAGTGACAAACCATGGTCATGCATTTCCTCGTCGGCATATGCCTTGACGAGGTGGTTTAATTGAAGAGTGGTAGCCAGAGACATGTGAAAGTGTTTGGGAACAAAGGGCATGGGGCGAAAAGAGACGGGCAATCAAAAATGCACTGTCTCGAAAGAAGCAAAGCGTCTTCCGCCCAGCATGAAGGGACGGCGCAGGCATCCGCAGCAGGGATGGGCCCGTTATTGCACGGCCAGCGCTGGCTTGGCGCAACTCGTCTCAGTGCCTTTGCCAGCGTTGAACTTTGGATGGCGTACACGCTGTGCAGTCTCCTCGACGAGGCCCGGGCAACGAGTTAGGGATCCGGCGAACCAGAAGCTGCAGGCTACTGCGCGGGCACAAGGTCCCCTGCCTTGGGTGCCAATCAATACTCCGTCTGCTAGCGGCGACATGGACCGACGACAAGAAACCTCTCCGGCGAGCAATTGCACTCCAAGATGGTGCACAGAGGACAAGCATTGAGGAACCGTCATGGCCCCGTCGCGGAAATCACTCGTTCTTTATGCGCAAAAGGCCACCCGTCGAGCCAGAGCCAAGGTCCTGCGTGGACGCGACAAGGATGACGGAGGGGTGGAGGGCAAAAAAAAAAAAAAAGAAAAGGAGGGCACAGGGCGCGCGTCCCTTGCACCGTGAGAGGTGCGGACGGCGTAGCCGACGGCGAGGTGGACGACGCATGGACTAATCGGCCCTCCCTCGCCTTGGTGACCCTTTTCCTTCTTTGCAGGGAGCGGGCGTCCAAGCGAACAAGGACCCGAGCGCATGCCCGCCGTCGGGGTGGTGGTGGTGGTGGTGGCCGCGTCGCGTGAGCCGGTCGAGAGAGGAAACGCCGTCTCGGCCGGCGGCCAACAAGTTCGCCAGTACCCGGCTCTCTGGAATGCACGTAGACTCGAGCATGGCTTTCCATCCCATCAGGGGCGGTGATGCGCGACGGGTGCGTGGTGTTGGTACCGTGTGAGGAAAAGGGCCAACCGCCAGACGGGAGCCTGCTGGAGGAGGACTTGGATTGCCAGGGGACGAGGTACCCTGTACTTGGTGGGCGCTAAGCATCTTAGGGTGCCATACCACCTGCCTGTACCTTGGAGGCACGGTACCTAGGTTCTGCTGTGCCTGGCACAAAAGTCCTCTCGCCGCAGTCGCGCCGTGTACGGGTACTTTCGTCCCGCCCCGCCCTTTGGCTGCCATGCGCGCTCATCAGGTACCACAGGCGCGTGTGGCTGCCAGCCCGGACGGAGACGCGCCAGCAGGCGCAACCTGTCTGTCACTGGGGTGGGCTGAAGCTGTCGCCGACAAGGTACCGGGTACGGCGGCCGGGTGTCCCAGGTGTGCCTTGTATTGTTCCTTAGGAGCATCCCGTCATCTCATCAATCTCGCCTGGAACCCGAGTCGGGTCCTGAGTTATGCTGTGATTGCCCTCTCTCCCATCCAGCCAGCCTCCATCCTCTCCCTCTCTCCCTCGTGGGACATTCATCTGGCACCGACTCTCCCCGGCCCTTCCTCTCCTTCTCCCTCTTGCCTTTTCTCCCTCGCCCAATCCACGAGCGCATCGAATAGGCCTCTGAAAGAAAGGAAGGAGACCAGTTAACCGACAGAAACATCAAGCGCCCGCCCGACAGGACTGGACGGGAGCCTTGCATCGCCCCCCCCCGGGCTCGAAGACGGGGCGACGTCAACAAACAGTGGATTGGACCGCCCGCGTTTCAGCAACCTCCACTCCAACTTTGATCCTGCACGCTACTCTATACAAGTACGAGGTGCCAACGCCGCGCCGCTGCCCTGCATTGCGCGCTGCACCGCACTGCTGCTGCGTCGTCTTTTCTCTTTATCTCGTGCCCTGCTTACTCCGACTAGTCGTCGCTTCCTGGCCTGCGCGCTCGTCGCCCGCCCGCCTTCAGCCCTTCCATCCATCCTCTCAGGGGCCGCCTCCCTCGACCGCGACGCTCGGCCTGACGATTCCCATCGCCCGATATCTGGAACGATGAGATAACGGCTCACGCTGCTGAATCGGTACATTCAAGTCCCGAATCCTGCAGCCGCCTTTGTTTTTTTTTGTGTGCGCTCTCGTTGTTTTCCCCCTCCCTCCACCCTTGTGACTTCGCTCGCCGCGTTTTCCTTTTTCGCCCTCTTTTTTCCCGCCCCCCTTGGATCGTCCGTGGCCCAACACCTGGCGCCCGTTGCACTCCTTCCCATAGCTTCAACGTCCGCCGGCTCCCAAGTCTGCGCAGTCAACGACGCCTTCCCGTCAGCGTCACATTGCACCGCCGTCGTCAAGTTGCATCCACCTTGTCCCTCACAACCGCTACTCACGGCCCCGACTTGCCTCCCGGACCAGCACCCAAGAACTCGGTAGCAGGGCCAAGCAACAATGTCGACTGCCTTGCAGCCTGCGGCCCACCAGCCAGTTGCCTTGGCGTCGTCGCCCATGCCTCCACCCTCCGGCCGCCAGTACATGTCGCCGCACTCATCCCCGAATCGCGAGGCTTATCATGCAAACCAGAGCGCGACCGCCTCACCTTCCTCGAGACGACCTCCGTCGCGCAAGACGAGCGGCCACGGCGCCTCTCCGTCGTTGGACCTGAACTCGTCCAGGCCTCCCCGCGCCGCCCCGGCAAAGGCTCAGCACCCCGAGCGTCGACCGTCCAAGTCTGAGCGCCCGTCGACCATGATTCCAGTCGCCCCACCTCGGACCTCCTCGTCCGCACAGCATGGCGTGAGCTCGCGGAGAAGCCATCAGGATAGCATTGAGGTGGCTGGCTCCCAGCAGCACGCGCCGCCGCCGAATCACAAGAGTAAGAGGCCCGCGAACTCCCACTCGTCTAACGATTCGGCCGCCCGCCCGACCAGCAGCCGCGCCGCCGAGGTCTCGATGCCCATTCGATCAGCTGCGAAGCCTCGCGAGGCCACCGACGGCTTGGCCGCCATGGTTCCTAGCAACGAAGGACTCAATGGCCGCGAAGCTCGGGCCTCCTACCACGCGTCTTCGGCGCAAGACGATGCGGCGGCGCCTCCGCCTATCGTCGGCCCGGGCGGCGCCCCCGAGGAACGACGCGCCACCCGCAGCCGCCACGACCATAGCCGAAGCCATAAGGGGACCTCGAAGTTTGGCGACTTCATTCTGGGAAATACTATTGGCGAGGGCGAGTTTGGCAAGGTCAAGCTCGGTTGGAAACAAGACAGCAGCGTGCAGGTATGTGATGGGATCCGCTGGCCTCTTCACCCGGCCCATTGCCGGTGGCGCACTAACAGCCTTGTTATAGGTCGCCATCAAACTGATTAAGAGAGACACGGTCGGTGGCAATCCCTCCCGTCTCTCCAAGATCAGGCGCGAGGTCACCATTCTGCGAGGAGTGCAACATCCAAACATTGTGCGGTTAATAGACATGATAGAGACGGACCGATACATTGGCATCATACTCGAGTACGCGTCAGGCGGAGAGCTGTTTGACTACATCCTGAACCATCGCTATCTCAAGGACCACTCGGCCCGCCGCCTCTTTTCTCAACTCGTCTCGGGGGTAGGCTATCTCCACAAGAAGGGTATCGTGCACCGAGACCTCAAGCTGGAGAACCTGCTTTTGGATCGCAATCGCAACATCATCATCACCGACTTTGGCTTCGCCAATACCTTCGACCCTCACGACGAGTTGGCCGAGGAGGAGGAACTGAACCTGACGGATCGCGACTTCGTAAAGCGGATTGGACTGGATAAGGTCAAGCCAAACGGCTCACGCAAGGGAGATCTGATGCAAACGAGCTGCGGCAGCCCGTGCTACGCGGCGCCGGAGCTCGTGGTCAGCGATTCCCTCTACACCGGGAGGAAGGTCGATGTCTGGAGCTGCGGTGTTATCCTGGTATGTCCTGGAAAAAGCCCTGGGGCCAAGATCGCTGTGTTTTGCCAACTAACACGTGTTCGCAGTACGCCATGCTGGCGGGCTACCTCCCCTTTGACGACGATCCGGCGAACCCCGAAGGCGACAACATCAACCTGCTCTACAAGTACATTGTGTCCACCCCCCTGACGTTCCCCGAGTACGTCACCCCACACGCTCGCGATCTCCTCCGGCGCATCTTGGTTCCCAACCCCCGCAAGCGGGCGGACCTCTTCGAGGTGGCGCGACACAGCTGGCTGAGCGAATACGCGCACGTCGTGGAATTCATCACGAGCACCACGACGTCACCCTCCGAGGCTCAGAGCGCGTCGGCGCACCACGGATACGCGGAGCGATCTACCGTTGCGAGAAGCGCTTCTGTTCGCGAGGCTGCCAAGCACAAATCGCCCGCTCCGTCTGCTGTCGGTGGCTTGGCCAAAGCCCACGCCAAGATCGACCAAGATGTCGAGCAGGCTTATCGGACACCAAAGGATACCAAGCGTCGGACTGTTCAGGTCGAATATGTAGCCCCGACCACGCAGACGCAGCGTGGATCAGACCCCAGTGCTTCGGGCACGCAGGCCTCGCGAGAATACGAAGACGGGCACCACGATTCGCCGCCAAGGAGAAAGCCTCTGGCTCAGGATGCTGGCGCGCAGGCGAGGATGACGCAGAGCTCGCATGGCAATGCGGGACCAGTGAGGGGCCCTCGCGACATGCGGGCAACCTCGGACAATGCTCAGCTGGCCAGTGCCGGCGCGAGACCGCAGACCGGCGGCTCTTTGCAGTCGGCCGCCTCAATGGGTCTGCAGTCGCGGGGCAACTACGGACAGCCTGCCCCCCCGACCATTGCTGATACGAATGTCCAGGGACGCATACAGCAGCCCTCAAACGCCGAAGACGACGAGGCGTCCGGCATTGGCAGACCCAGCGTCGTGGTGCCATCCAAGTTTGCGAGAATATCTGGACTTCACGAGAGCCGAAGCAACGAGAACAAGGGTCACAAGCGATCGAGCACCATTGGGGAAATTGGCTCGAGGCTCTTGGGCCGCAGCGGATCCGTGTTTGGCGGCAAGAGCAAGAGGCGATCGGAACAGCAGCAAGCCGAAAAGGCAAAGAAGTATCCTCCGGTCAGCATGTCGAATGCGATGCCCCAGGGAGAGGAGGCGGGTCCAAGACCTCGGCCATCGATTGAATCCAAGGCTTCGCGTCGCTCGTTCTCGCTGGGCATGGGGAAGAAGCGCAGTGGTAGCATGACGGGCTCCCAGGAATCTTCAGAAAAGAAGGAACGCCGGCGATTCTCGCTGCTCCCGGCCTCGTTTTCGTTGAAATCCATCGGCCTCGGCCGAGAGTACCAGGACAGTTCTCCTTCCGAGGTGGAGTCACGGCAGGATCTGCCCGCCCAGGCCGCCCGCATGAATCCGCCGAGGGGTGCCACGGCACCCGAGGACGGCCGGGGCAGCTTCCCCTTGATGGACCACTCGGAGGAAGAGATGCAGGCACACGAAGCGACGAGCTCCAACACGGGCCACCACTCGAGACATGGCGCTGCACCGGATGAAGGACGAAGACCCAATGCGGCCCCGGCATACACTCCGGCGGGCTCTCACTTCAACGGCGCGTCGGAGTCGTCGGTGGATTCGCGGCGACCGCCGGCGGCACCGCACTCTGCGACCGTCGGCCAAGGCCCCGCGGATCGCGAAGGCGACGGCAGTGGCGGCAATCGCGGGAACCGGGGAGCACTGCAGAAGACGCACAAGCGATTCACAGACGCCTACGAACAGGGCGACTATCGAGGACACGAGGGAAGCAGCGGCGCGGCCAAGCGGGTCATGGACTTTTTCCGGAGACGAGGTAGAGCCCGGGGCGGCGACGATCGGTGAGGGCCGGACGCGCAGCAGCAGCAGCAGGAGTGGGAGTTTTGGGCGCAATTCGATACAACGAGAGAAGTCGCTCTTGTTTTGGTACTCTGATTCTGCATCATGGACGAGCTGGAGTGGCATAATATCCCTGAAAAATCACCTGGCTGAATGTCTACTTTTTTTTTTCTTTTTTTTTGACTTGGCGAGCACTGGCTTCCCCCGAGAATTCCCGCACGTGCCGAGGAAGAGGGCAATAATGCGAAGAAGGCCATGACGTTGATGGCACGAGCATGAAGAGCGATGTCATTTTTCTTGGGCGCTGAGAGGGAAAGGAGCGGGGGAGGGGGGCTGTCGAGAGCGTGCCTGGCCCCTGTACTTGGTAGTCTCCCATTTTTGTCTGTCATCCTCAGTCTGCTCTGTGCGCATGTATGTGTAGAGCGAGCGCAGTGTCACCAGCGCAGGCCGACACGAGAACATTGTCATTTCTCGGATTGCGAAGCCGTGTCTGTCCGATGGTCGGGGGTCCGTTGGAGTACGGAGCTGATGGAGGATGATGGAATGAATGCATGTAGAGAAAGTGATGCGAGGACGGGCCCGTCAATTGCGCAGGCGGATGGCGGTAGATGCTTGGCCCGGCCGTGTGCGACGAGAGAGATGGCAAAAGGTGCCGAGATGCCGTTTGTGGTCCATGGCGATAGCAGGTGAGCGCTGGGGGGTTGGGCTGCGGGTGCCTCTGCCGATGTTTCGGAAGGCAGCGGCCTCGGCACGCATGCACGGGAGGATGCACAGGAGGCACGCATGGATGGGCCGTCCAATGGACTGGGACGGTGCAGGCGGTGGGCAGGCGTTGGGTCAAGGCATTCTCGGGCATGTGCCGTGATGGTTGCGAGAGAACATGATGATGTTGTCGGCAGCGAGTGGTTGAGACAAGGTCTTTTTTTTTTGCCCGCTTTCCGTCTTTGTCTCTCTTGGCTACACGATGGGGGCACCCGTTCTCTCTCGAGGGCCATGGCAGGCGGCGCAGGGATGGCTCGCTTGGTCGAGGGCCAAGATGAAACACGACTCAACGTCACGAGCTTGACGATGACGAGGGCTGGAGGATCTGCAGCGCGTCAAAGTATCTGTACCTATCCGTAGGTAGGTACCAGGTTACGGATGGTGATGTTACCCGCTTGCCTCCCAATGGGCAACAGAGCTAGCTGTCTGTGCCTGACGTGACCGACGAGAAGCGTCGTGGCGAGGAGGTCAAGATGGTTATGCGCCTGTACCCGGAAGGGGCGCCCTGTGTTGAATGTGGCGGATGGCCGACCGGGGGCAAAAGCGTGGAGAGTGCGTGGCGGCCATTCTTGGGGAGCTGCACGTCATTGACAGACATGGCGGCGCCATGGACGAGGCCGTGCATGTCGGTATTCACACATGGATGTGAAGAGGTACGGTAGGTGGGTATTTACACACTGCACTGCTGTCGACGGATTGATTTGAGTCGTGAAATACAGTAGGTAGGTACTCGATGGATTAGCAGTCTGCACAGACGCCGGCACGGGCTCTCGCGGGCACGTGCCGCGCTCGACAAGCTTGAAGTTGTTGCAAAGCTTCTACAGCGGAGCAAAAGAGGCGTGCGCCACCGCCGGCCATGCGGGCGTTGCGTTGTCGATGAAGCAAGGGAAAGCTGGGGGTCGCATCCTGATGCTGCAGCCATTGCTTATGACGACGACGAGGGCGACGAATGCTCCCTCTGGTCCCGACTCTCTCTCTCTCTCTCTCTCTCTCTCTCTCTCTCTCTCTCTCTCTCTCTCTCTCTCTCTCTCTCTCAAAACACACATACTCACTCCCCCTCGGGACAAGATAAAGGATGCGCACGAGGAAACGAGGGCGCGCACGGGCGCCACGGTCAGTCATCAACCATTTGCACGGCCTACGTGGCCTGTCCCGGGCCCGTGTTGGTGAGACACGAAAAAACGCCAGCGAGGGGGGTGAGACGAGAGCGGGCTGGGGAACGCGGACTCGGCAGCGCGGCAAGCCCTTCTCTGGCCCTCTTGTTCGTCTGGCTTGGCTACCTGCGAGTTCTTGCGAGTTGTCTTGGTCACATGGCGCATGGCGAGCAGGCAAACAAGACACGACAGTTATCGTGCAGTGAGCAGAGGCCGACGGGGTATCCGAGCTCCCTTGTGGGTATGTATGTACTGTAATTAGATACCTGGTATACCAATATGGATGTATGTACAGAGTACAGAGTACTCTCTCCAGGTCCGGGCAGTCGTTACACCCCCCCATCTTGGGTCGGGAGGCCCATCCAGCACCGCCACACGCAATTGAGGAACGTCCCTGCACGGGAACCATACTACCGACCTAGGTACATAGGCAGGCACCTAGGTACTAGATAGATAGCAGGTAGCTAAATACCTCACAGGTGCATGTATCTCGCACAAGTGTCGAGAGCCTGTCGTACCCGTGTCCGAGCAGCAAGCAGGTTGCCGGGCGCACACGTGTAGCCAACGGGGGAATCTACTCCGTTTACTTCTCGCCTTGCTGTTCTCTCGTTTACTCAACCTCTCTTTTGCCATTGTTCGCGTCACGTCATTTCCGCCTTCATGTAACGCGACAGCTTCCAGGTTTGATGCTTTGCATGCATGTATGTACGTAAGAACGGATACTAGGTATCTTTAGCAGTTATCTAGGTAGGTAAGTACTTACCTAGGTACCTAGGTAATTACCCTCGGGTACTCTATACTTTGCTCCACCTCCCCCCTTTTCAGCTGTCCCACTCACTGGCCGAAAGACCAGTTGGTGCCGTGCATCAGCCACGCACGCGCAAGCCAC
>JAPEBW010002207.1:0-14088 GCA_027405785.1 Ophiocordyceps robertsii
TTACAGAGGGTCGGTTAAGCTTTACGCTATAGTTAGCTTAAGTGTAAAGGTATAATAAACCTCGCCCGACCGTATATAATACTTAGCTTAACTATATACTATACCTCGCTTAACTATATATAAAACCTTAGCTAATTAAATATAATACTTTAACTATCCGCAATAAAGAATTATATTAAAATTAATTTTAATTTAGTTATATTTATTATTTTATTTATAAACTATATTATAAGCTCTTTTAAATTATTATATTTTTTTTTATAAATAAAGACTTATTTAAATATAGTTTATAAATAATATATAAATATACTAGTTAGTAGTTATAATATATAATATACTTTAACCTTTATTATTATACTTTACCTTACTTTAAAAAAATTTCTATACTAATTTATATTTAATTTAAAATTTATTCTTACTTTATAATCTTTATACTTTTAGTATTTATAAATCCTTTATAAATCTATAAATACTCTTTTTATTTATATAAGATATAGTTAAATAATTAAAAGGTATTTTATTATAGCTTATAGCTTTCTTTTCATAATAAAAAAAGTATTAATAAAGCTACCTTTTTTAACTTTTTATTACGGGCTATGCTATAAAAAAAGCTATAGTTATACTATAGTAAATAACCCGGAGTTAAGCTAATATATAGCTAAAGTCGCATAAGACTTTACTTAAACTTAGCTTAAGTTCGACCTAAACTTAACTTAAGTATAGGCTACTTAAGCGACCTTTATAAAGTATAAAACTATATAGCCTAAATAAAAATTTCCCTCTTCCCTCTTTAGCTTTAAATAAATAATTATTCGGCTATATACTACTAAACTAAGTATATATAAGCCTTTAATATATTTTAAACTTTTTATAGATAAGGTTATATAACTTAAGAAAAGACTTACTAATTATAATATAGTATAAGTAAGAAGCTTACTTAGCGTAAAGGGGCTATGCTTAAAGGGCTTAAGAAAGAGGGCTAAAAGAGGCCGATATTTAAATAAAAATTAAATAAGCGATCCTCTTACTATAAGTAAAGGCTATTAAAACGAGCTACTAAGTTTAAGTAAGCTAATAGTAAATCTAATAGCTAATATGCTAGTTTAAGGCCTTAATATAAAAGCTAAAAAAGATAGTAAGGACGTATATATAAGAAAGGGCCGGCTTACTAATTAGTAGTTTAATACTACTTTATAATATAATAGCGGGGGCTATAACGCCCTTAATAAAGAAAGAAGTAACGAAGAAAAAGGACTAATAAAAGCTACTCTTAGCGCTAAGGAAATTTAATAGCTAGTAGCGCTACTTTACGCCTTAAGCACGAGATATATAAGAAAAGTGCGATATTAACTAAGACTTCTTTTTAAGCTTAAAAGAGGGTTTTTACTTAATTTATAACTACTTAAATATAAGGCTATAGCAAACTATAGCGACTTACTATAATACCGGCGCGGATTAAGGTTATAATTAGTAAGAATTCCTTAAGTACCTTAATTTAATTTACCTTAATATCGATATTTAATCGCGGGCGGTGGCGGCTATCCGCACGATTAAATAAAAAGAGAACTAAATATTCGCGGCGTTCCTCCTTAAGTTTAAGTAAAGGCTCTTTAAGGTAAGAGGGAGGTTATAGCTATATAATATATAGATTATATTCTTAAAAGGCGCCTTAAGCCTTCGCTTTAAAGAGGCACTTATAATAGTTAACTTTTTAACTTTAAGCTTCTTAGCGTATATTAATTAAGTAATATAGATCGCGGTAAAGCTAAAGAAAGTTTAATAAACTAAGTAGCCGTTTTAAAGCTAGAAAAAAGTAATATTAAGGGCGTCTTAAGACTAAAAAGACCTTAAGAGTAATACTTTAATAAGTAAAATTAATACTATAACTTAGTTAAGAGAAGGATAAAGCCGGCTTAATATATAAAAGTATTTTACTTATAAGGCAATAAGGTATATCGCTTGCTTTTATAAGAAGAAAAAAGAAAGAACCTTATAAGTAGCTATAGCTATAACCGGGAAGGTAACTAAAGTAAATTTTAATTTAAAAAAAGAGGAACCTTAGCGTAAAGTTAAGCGTTAAGGGAAAAGAAGAAATAGTAAATAGCTTAAAAGTTAATAAAAAAGCACTTTATATTAAACTTAGTATTGCTTAAGGTTAGTATTAATAAAAAGAAAGGGCTTAACGTACTTATAGATATAAGCTATTATTACTATATTATAATAAGTAAGGGGGTAGTAATAAGGCTATAAATGCCCTTTATAGATAAGATAAAGAGGCTATTATAGCCTTTTTCGAAAGATATATTAACGCTTTAAATAAAGAGGATCGTAGCGTTTAAGATAAAGATTAATAAGCACTTAAAATAGATATTCGCTTATATAATACCGGAGTTAAGTTATAATATATTCTTAAAGAAACTATAGATAAAGAAAAATAAGGTAGTTTATAATATTAAGGGGGATTAAATCCGGTATAAAAAAGTAAGGATTTAAATCGGCCTTTAAGGATTAAAAGAAGCCGTAAAGATCGTAAATATTTAAGAAGCGAAGCTAATAAGCGCCTTTATCTTCGCGGCAGAGTGCTAATAAGAAAAAGCTTAAAAGTATAACTAAGGCCGATAATAAGCGCTTAATATAAAAGTAGTTATAATAAAGGATATAAAAAGGGCCTTTTAGCTAAAAACGCCGGTTAACTTAGTAGACTATATCCCGGCTTAAGTATTATAAGCTTATCTAGACCTTTTCGTACTTATAAAAGCACTTAAGTAACCTTTATTCCGACTAAGCGTAAACTATAAGATCTATCTTACTTTAAATAAGGATAGTAAGGAGCCGCTATTACTATAAGGGCCCCTTTATAATATATTAAAAGAAGAACTCCTTATCCTTTAAAAGACTTTAAATAAGCTATTAAAAGCGAACCTTATTTACTTAAGTAGTTCGTTAACCGCGGCGCCGGTATTATTTATAAGGAAGGCTAATAGCCGCTTACGCTTTTACTATAATTACTAAGCCTTAAATATAATTACGAAAAGGGATTAGTATATACTATTATTAATTATAAAAACGCTAAGGATACTAATAAAGGCACGTTAATTTACGAAACTTAACGTTATTATAGCGTTTTATAAAATTAAAATCGCGGAGGGCTATAAGTTTAAGATAGCCTTTTAAATAAGGTTTAAACTATTTTAGTAGTAAGTATACTTATTTAGCCTTATAAGAACGCCGGCTACCTTTTAATACTATATTAACTAAGTGCTAAAAGACTACTTTTATAAGTTCGTTATAGCGTATATAAATAACGTTTTAATTTACTTATTAAGATCGCTCCGCGACTACTAAGATAAAGTAATAAAGGTGCTTAAAAGGTTATAAGAGGTAGGCCTTATACTAAACTTATAGAAATATAACTTTATAATAAAAAAAGTAAAGTACTTAGGCTTTATTATATAGGCTAGGGGTAAGGTTTAATACGACTTAAAGAAAATCTAAGTTATTTAAATATAGTAAGCGCTAAAGAACGTAAAGGGCGTTTAAAGCTTTTTTAAGTTTATAAATTACTATTATACCTTTATCCCGCTTTATACTAAGGCCTCGCGGTGCTTAAACGGCCTTTATAAAAAGAATATAACGTTTTTATAAACTAATAAGCACAAAGCCGCATTTAAGTTTATTTAAGAGGTATTTTATAATATACTAATACTATAGCTATGTAACCTTAAGAGGGAAATATACTTAAAAGTAGATTACTCCGGATATATAATAAGCGGCGTGCTAATAAAAATAAGACTAAATAGGATATAATACTTAATAAGTTTCTTCTTAAAATAGCTTAATATAGCGGAGTATAACTACTTAATTTATAATAAAGAGTTACTTATAATTATATAATACTTAGACTTTTAAAAAGTAAGGTTATATAATATACTAGCGTTTATAGTACTAATAGATTATAGGAATTTAAAGTACTTTATAATAAAAAGAAAGTTAAATAAAAGGTAAAGTAAATAAATAATAAAGCTTGCCTTATATAACTTTATATTAAAATATCGCTTAAAGAGGTTAGCGGTAGTACTTAATACTTTATCGCGCCGCGATTAAGATAAGCTAAAAAGAGCATTTAATAAAAAGGTAATAAGATACGTAGTATAGATAATCTTAAATAGCGCGCGATTTATAAAACGTTAAGTCCCTTTTAGCAGCAAGTACGCAAACCTCTTATAATAATTAGTATAAGAAAAGCGTACTATCGCGATAATATAAGTAAAGGAAGAAAACGCGGGGTTAATTACTTATATAAGTAAGGCGGATAACCTTATACCTTAAAATAAAAGTAAGGCGAATAAGGGTAGAGTTTAGCTAAAACTTAACTTAAACTTAAGCTAAGACGTACTTAAGGAATAGGTATAACCGGCTTACGTATTTAATAAGTAAGAGATATAAAAGCGGTAAATAGCGATATTATAAAAAGATAAGGAGTACTAAGTAGTGTTTTAAATAGTGCGGAATAGCGATTAATCGCTTACTTTAAAATAGTAATTAAAAGTTTAAGTAAGTAAGTATATAATTAATATAAAGAGGCGCTTTTACTTTAAAGACCGGCTTTAAGTGCTAAGTAAGGCTTAATACTTTAAGAAAGAGGAGGATAAAGAGCTATATAAGCTTTAAGTATTAATTGCTTAGCGGATATACGACTTAATAGTAGTAAGATACTTAAGGCGCGAGGAGACGCTTACGATACTAGCTTAAGAGTTCTTTTAGTTAAGCTAATTATCGATAGTATGCTAGCTTATTACGAACTATAAGCTATATAATAAAGGGTATATTTAAAGGTAACTTTAAAAAAGGCTTTTTTAACTACTACCGCCTTTTATATAGCTATTTATATACTTAATAATAGACTTTATAGTTAATTTACCGCTAATAAGGACTAAGGGCTCTTAAAACCTTTAAGTAATAATAAACCGGCTAATAAAGGTAATAACTTTAAAAGCGATACTAATAATAAAAGTAGTAGTATATATTATTAAGTTCTTATAATCTTACTTCCGCTTTTATAAAATACTAAAGTCTATTATCTTAAATTAAGGGACGAACTAAATAAAGTAATTTTAAAAGGAATTTTATTAATAAACCGGGGTTTAAAGAAAACTAAGTTTAGCTTACTACTTATAGATAAATAAAGTAATAAAGCGCGCGAACTAAGAGGTATAAGTATACCTCCGTATATATATTTATTATAAGTAAAACGATTAAAAGGTATAGCTACCTTATACTTAAGCGGCGCTTAATAATTAAGTAGTATTAATAACGAGTATAAGCCCCTTCTTCGCTATATATAAGTATAATATTAAGCCGATTTAAATCGTATAAAAAGAGGGCTTACTTACGCTAAATATAAAGAGCGTATAAAGCCTCGCACGAAGGATAAAGGAAGTCGCTAACTTCCTTTAAACGGCGATCGCCGCGTTATAAGTAAGATAAAAAAAGATAGCAAACTAGTTATATACGCCGGCGGAAAGACTTTAAGTAAGCGATAAGGTATAGCTAAATATAAAGAAGTATACTATAAATAGGCTTTACTAAAAGCTTAACTAGCTATACTAAAAGTATACTATAATAAAGGTAGTTAGCTTATATATAGTAAAACTTAATATACTAAAGAGAGTATATAAAAGACTATATATAAAGTTCCTCCGCTATATAGCGGATAACCCTTTACTTAACTAAGTAGTTAATAATTATTAGCTACCGCTAATAATTTAAGAAGATAATAAACTAAAATATATTATAAAGAAGATTAAGTAAGCTTAGTAAAGATAAATTAAAAAAGGGAGATAGCGCTAAGTTTAAGTAAAGTAGTATAAGTATACTAACTTAATATAGTAGCTAATTAGCGACTTTTAAAATATAATTGCCTTAAAGAAATTCGAGGGACGATATAGTAACGCAATAAAGAATAATAAAGGTAAGGCGGAAAGACGATAGTAAGCTAAGCTAAGGAGTAAGAAATAGAATAAGGGAAGTAGTAAAGAAAAAGAAGAAAACTAAGAAAAATAAAAGGAAGTTTCGGGCTATACTTTATAAATATTAAGACGATTTTAAACAATAAGTATAAGGAAGATACGGTATAAACGCGTACTAAGTATAGATAACGATAAGATAAATAAAAGATATAATAAGATATAATAAAATACGGAGTAAATATAAATAGAATATATAAGAAACTATAACTTAATTAAAGTAAACTACTTATTACCTACTAATACTAATAAATTAACCTTAAATATTAAGGTATATTTAAGCTTAATATGCTATAATAATAATATAAGCTAACTTTATATACTATAATAATCGTTAGTAACGTCCTTTTAGCTAATATCTATTAAGGATCGGAGGACGTATATATAAGTTAGTGCGGTAATCCTTAAACGTTCTTTAAGATATATAGTCTTAAAGTGCGTTTATAGCGGCGACCGTATTATTAGTATATTAATATCGCGTTAATATTATATTATACGTAGTTTAAAAATAAAGATATATAAGTAAATAGCGTAATCCGGCGCGGGTATAAGCAAAATAATTATAAGTATAAAGTAAGACTTAATTTTAATAAGCCTTATACTAAGTATTTATATTAAAAGACGCTATATATTTAATATATATAAAGTAAGGGGGGCGCCGTATAATAGTACTATATATCGCGCTTTACTTACTAAGCGGTAATAGTAAGCGCGAAGACTAATATAAAGGCGGTAGTATATAGTCGCTAGGTATGCTAAGGGGCGCCGGATAGGTAAACGCTTATAATATAGCAGGAGATAAGGCGCGGGGGGTTATAGTATATATATTAAGGCGCGGCGCGGCGAAGCTATTATAAAAGAGGGCGCGCGTATAGGTAAATTAGTAATTAAAAAAGGAAAAAAGAGAAAAGAAAGAGAGGGAGAGAGGAAGGGTATTTATACTTAAGGACTATAAGCGGTAGGAAGGTAAGATATACCTTAAGCACTAATATTAGCGGTAAGCGGAAGAGATACGTTATACCGCCTTAGCGCTACTAAGGACGATATAGCGGCGCGGATAGGCGAGCGTATAACGTATTTAATGCCTTAACGCAATATTATTTAAGGGGAGGCGTTAGTATATAATTATAAGTATAACGAGGACGATTATACCGATTAACGTTAAGCGTAGAGTAAGGGAGCGGGGCGCTAATATTCTATACCTTAGTATATAATAGCTTAAAAAGAGGATAGTATTATAAGCTATACTATAAGAAGAACTATAGTTATATTATAGCGAATAACCTAAAGTTAGGCTAATATATAGCTAAAGTTATATAAGACTTTACTTAAACTTAACTTAAGTTTAACCTAAACTTAACCTAAGTACGGGCTATTTAAGCGACCTTTATAAAGTATAAAGCTATATAGCTTTAATAGAGATTTCCCCTTTTTCTTTTTAGCTTTAAATAAATAATTATTTAGCTACGTGCTATAAAACTAAGTATATATAAGCCCTTAATACTTTTATTAATATTTTTACTAACGTTTAGTAATATAAACTAAGCCCTTTATAGTAAACGATAACTATAACTAAGTAAACTTATAAGCTAACTTTAATAAGTATATTTAAAGTATTAAAAAAGAGCGCGATTAACTATAAGATATAAGAAAATTAAAATTAATTTAAACTTTATTTTTAATTAAATCTAGCTTATTTACCTTTAATTAGACCTAGCCTTAAGCTTTAAGAGCGATTTAGACTATAAAGCTAATAATCTTAAAAACTAAGCTTAAGATATTAAGCTTAAGATTTCTCTTATTATAATCTATAGATTTAACGATAATTTACTAAGCGGTAATAATAACTTAAACGGTTATAGACTTTATATTAATATAGTTATTTACTCTTCTTATCTCTTAAAGTACTTAAATATATATAAAAATAGTATTATATATTTAATACTTACTTAACTACTTAATACGATAGAGATAAAAGTGCTTTAAATAGTAGTAAGATTGAAATTATTTTTAAACTAGTTATAAACTAATTTAAATTTAATTTAAACTTAATATAACCTTATTAAGTCTTACCTTTTAAAGCTTAGCATAACCTAGCCATTTAACGGTATATTATATTATCGTACTACTTACCGCTATACTAATAGTAAAGTATATAGGTTTTTATCGGATTTATTTTAGTATACTACTATTATTAATAGTATATTTAATTAAGTAGACTTTTTATATAAAAAGCTACTAAAGCTCTTTATAAAAAGGTAGGTAGTAAGGTATATTTTATAATTAATTTATAATCGATTTATATTAATTTATATAATAGCTATACCTATAAAGCTTTATTAAAGTTTTAGCGGATTTAACTATATACCCCCGCCTTAATAGCTATAGGCTTTAGCTTATATTAAAAAGTTATAGTATAGTATATTAGTTTTTCTTATTACGCTTATAATATATTAACTTCTTATAAGAAATTATATAGTTAAATTAGTTATATATTATATATATAAATATTAAATAAGGCTATAAGTTAAGAGGGAATATAAGCGATATTTCTTCTTACTTTACTATTTATAGTTTTAGCCTTATTATAATTTAATTTAATAGGTAATTATTAGCTAAGACCTTAATAATAAGTAAAAGCGTTGCTACTTAATAGACTTAAATAAGCGTTAAAGGAAAACTTATAGTATCTTTTTTTTATTTAATCCGAATTAATATTAAATTAATTTTAAATTAATTTTAATAGATATTAATTACCTTTAGCGGGAGGGTAAGATTATTAAACGTAGATATAATATCCGGTTTAAATTTCTTATATTAGTATAAGATTTAATAAAGGCGGTTATTATATTATCGTATAAGAAATATTTATATCCGCTTATCTTACTAATAAAGATATTAATAAAGATTATAAACGGCCTATATATAGTAATAATAGAAGCTAGGATTAATCTTATATAATACTAACCGCTAAGTAAGTTACTTAATTTATTTTAAAATATTCTTTAATTACTTTTAAATATATTTCTTTAATATAAGGAGCTTTATAACATTCGAGATTAGTATAATAGCAGACCTTTTAATAAAATTTATACTAGCTAAATAAATCTTAGTTAAGTACGTATAATCTTAAAATAAGTAAAAGTTCTTTATAACTTAATAAGGTTAAGTCGAATAGTAATTACTTTAAAGTTTATATAATAAATAGTTAAGGAAAATAAAGTAAGATGTTATAAAATTATTTTAAAGTTAATTCTAAATTATATTTAGTATATTTCGTATATTTTTAAAGATAGAAATAGTTTTATAGCTATTTATTTTTATAAAAAGTAAGGCAAGCTCTTTTAAAAGAGCTTACTTCGCTCTTAAAAGCTAATATTAACTATAAGCATTTTATTAAAAAGAAAGATATTAAGTTAATTTAAGCTTAATATAGCCCGAACTATTAAAGAGGTAAATAAATCTTTTACTAATTTCTATATATACTTAAGCTAACTTACTTTTAGTTCTTCTCTTTATACGTACTTTCTTAAATCGTAAGTTAAACGCTATTATCTACTATATTTATATTAAGATATATAAAGCACTTAAGCGGCAGTATAATATTAACTTATAGTAAAAGTATCTTTATAGTATAAGATTAATTAGCATTATAATCGATTAAGACTAAAAAGAAATAATAATTATAATATTTATAATATTTTTAAATTAATTTTAAACTAATTAATAATAAGATCTAGTTTATACCTTACTTTACGTAATAAAAAGAGCCGCTTATAGTAGTAGTAAGGTAAGCGCGTAATATGCTTTTATAAAGTATATTTCTAGTATAGTATTAAGAAATATTACTTAGCGGGAAAGCATAGCCTTAGCTTTAAGTTTAAGCATATAATAAACCTACTTAATATAAAGTCTAAGGAGGACTACTTAAAGCTTATAAGCTATCTTAAAAGTAAGCTATAAAATAAATTTTAGACCGATTCTTTACTAACTAATTATATAAAAAAGCTAGGCTTAAAGAATTAAGTAAAGTATAAAGGTTAGCTTATTATTTAAGTAGGCTTAAATAAGTATTATAGTAGTATACTACTTAAAGACTAAGACTTAATTTAAGACTATATAAATATAGTAAAGGTCTTATATAAAGTCTTTTATTGTTAAAGTAGTAGATTTATCTTTTTTTACTTATATTAAGCGGTATATTCTTTATTTATTTTTAATTTATTTTAAATCGATTTTAATATAATTATAGCTATATAAAATAAAACTGTCTTACTCTAAGCTTTAACTAAATAAATATAAAGTTTAGTATCTATATTATATATATTAATATATCTCTTACTAAGGGATATTAATATATAATTTAATAATAATTAGTAAAGCGGCTAAGAAAATAGTATATAAAGCTTAAGTAGCATATAAAAGACCTTAATAAGATTATATTATAAGTAGCGGCTTAAGTTATATAATAAACAGGATTATAGTTACCCTTAAAGTTAAAATAAATATTATAATCTATATCGCTATTAGTAAAAGCATTAATATAATAGAAACCCTATTCCGTTAGTAATCTTAAGTACTAAAAGTACTAATATTTACTAAAGTAGATACCGCTAAATATAAAAGAGTAACTAGTAATGTAAATACCGCTAGGTATAAGTTATAACTATTAAAGTAAATACTAGTAGTTATAAGGAGAGACGATATAGCTTAACGGTTAAAGACAGCTAGTATCGGCTATAAGCGGTATAAGTTTAATACGTATATATTCGGCTTAGGTTAGCTTTAGCTAATAACGGGATTAGTATCGGATAGATTAACTAATGCTTTATATAATCGACCGATGCCTTATATAAAGTTAAGGTAAAAGACCTTCCTTTAAAAGAGGATAAAATCTTATAAAAGGTTTTAAGATAAGGATATTAAGTCTTATAAGCTAGTTATAAGTAATAAAGCGTATATTACTTATAACTAGTAATAAAAATAGCGTAAGCTATTTCTATTAGCCTAAGAAGTAGTTTAGTAACCTTATAAGTTATACGAAGTATAAGTTTTAAATTAGTATATAAAAGCATATAAAAGTATATAAAAGGAAAGCCTTTTAGTAGCCTTAAAAAGGTATAAAAGAAGGTCCTTCCTCCTCCTTCCTTTAACTCCTTTTCTTTTCTTCTTTCTTTTTCTTAAGCTAGTTTTAATATAAGAAATCCGTATAATAAGATACCCTCACCTTATTTAGTTTAGTAGTTAATACTAAGTCTTCTTCTCTTTTTCTAGCTAGTAAATTTAAAATAGATAAATTAAGCCTTACTACTTAGTATATAGGAAATACTAAGGGTTTCGCAATAATTAAGGTTAGTATTAAAATTAGCTTTACGATAAGGATAGGTAGTAAAAGGCGATAGTAAAAGATAAGAGAGAAAGAATTTAAAAAAGTTAATCTTAATATAAGTAAACTTATTAAGCCTTTAACACAGGGGATTAAATATAAAGTATGTAGGATTCAATTTAAAATTAATTTAAAGCTTACTAAATAATATAGTAAAAGCTAGTCGCGCTTAAAAGAACCTTTTTAGTTAACGGCCCTTACTTTAGCTAATTTAATAACGCTTATTTAATCTTAAGCGGAAATAATTAAAGTATAAGTAAAAAAGATAAAGGCTAGTAATATAACTATAATAACTATATAACGTTAAATAATAGATATATAGTGATAACTAATAAAGAAAAAAGATAGTATATAAAATTTTATTACTTTTATTTTTATAATATATAGATTTAAATTTAAAAAAACGCCGAATTAATTTTAAAAAAAGAAAATGACGTTATATAAAGAAAAGGAAAGAAAAATAAAAATAAACGCTAAAGTCATAAATTTCCTTTTAAAAAAAAACGCTACTAAACTTAGTAAACATTATCACGCTTTTTAAGTAAGCATTTTATAAAAACTAATTAGCTATTATCTTTTAATTAATTTTAAGTTAAAAATACTTATCGCGACTAAGACTTAAATAAATAAGGCATACCTCCTTAAGTAAAAATCCGGCCGCCTTTAATATATCGTTTAATTTAATTTAGATATTATATTTATAAGGCGCCTAGATCTATAAAATAATTAAGGAAGAAGGCTATTTTTTTTAATTAGTTAAAAGTTCTTAATATATTAATAAAGAATTAATTCTAACTTACTATAACTAGCTTAAAAGCCGCTTTAAGCGTAGTAACCTCTATAAGTATAAGGATAGCTATTAAGGCATTAAGTATATTATTCTTATCGAAGCTAGTAAAGCTAGCGCTACTACTATTATCGCTACTATTAGTATTAGCGTTAGTATTAATATTAGTATTAGTATTAATATTAGCGTTAATATTAGTATTAGCATTAGTAGTAATAAGGGCGGGGCCGGAGGCAATATTAATATTAAGTTCTTACTTAAATTAAATAAGTACTTATTTAAAACTTAAAAAAAATCAATTTATATACCTTATTATTAAGCATATCGCTAAGCGTATTTAGCGGTCTTAAGTTATCGCTAGTAGTATTATTAGCGTTATTAGCGTTATCGGCTATATTAGTATTAGCGGTAGGGCCGGGGGCGGGGGTAGCGTTATATTATTACTAAAATTAAATTAATACTTATCTAAGAACAAAAATCATTTAATTTTAATATACTATATTATTATATAAAGCTAGTTTTAAAGCGCGGAGTAAGGTATACTCCGCCTTAAGGTAAGTAGCGCGGGTATAGGCGGCGGCGGTAGTAATAGCGGTAGTAGTAAGTAATATAAAGGTAAGCGGCTATAAGGCCGGTAGCTATACTACTACGCCTCGCGGCTAATAAAGCGACTAATTAAGGTAGGCGCTTTTTATAAAGTCGCGGTACTAGCCTAATTAGTTTAATATTAATCTTAAACTAATTTTCTTTTTAGCTAAGGTATTAACAGTTTATTAACGCGCTTATCAATAACTTGTTTTAGCTATTTTTATATTGCTTAACCGCTTTCTTATATACTATTTTATAGTAGCGGTATAAACTTAACTTAAAGGAGAACTTTACTTCTTATTAAAATTAATTAGCATTTAAACTTAAATTAATTTAATAAGTTACTTATATAAAAGTAAAGCTACTTATAAGCTTAATAGTAATAAAAGACCTCCTTTAAGTAAGGATTATCTTACTTACTTATTTCTTATTAGCTTATACTTTAGCTTTAAGGTTATTTCTTAGTACTTACTTTTTTTTAAATAATATCTAGCACTATATCTTTAAGTAAGCGCTACCCGCTATTTAAGTATCGCTTATACTATTTATTTCGCTTATATACTATTAAAATTAAAATTATACTTATTAAAAATTAATCTTATTAAAGGGCGATATAATATAATAAATTAGTTATAAAGAGATTATAAAAAGGAAAAGAAATTAATTTTAAGTTATTATATAAAGAAAAATAAATAAGATAAATATATATATATATAGTTATTCTATATACCTAGTTATTATTTTAGTAACTAAATAATAGTAATTAATAATAATTAAAGTATAGATATTATACTAAATTAAATATTCTTAAATCGAATTAAAATTAAATCTAAATTAAATTATTATATTATTAGTTAAGGTATTGCGTTTAGTTAGTTAAAGTAATATACTTAGTTAATCGAGGTAATATACTTAGTTAATTAAGGTATTATACTTAGTTAGGTAAGGTTTATTATACCTTTATCCCTAAGCCGACCCTCTATAAAAGCTACGCTAACTATACTACTAAGCTGCGCTAACTACGGTACTAAAGTAGGTCTATAGTCGGATAAGGGGGGGGGGGGGGGCGAGGGTTAGCTAAGCTACACACTCACATCCCCCCTCTTTAGGAAGGATGCATTGTGTGCCCCGTGGGCTGCGATAGGGAAAAGAGAAACAAAAGGCTATTTTCTAAATCAGGCTCAGCTTTCATTTGCGCCTTTTTTCGCCCCCTCCCAAAAATCTTCACGGCCATGCCTGTTACGCGGTGTGCGCGCGTCGCGTCGTCGGCATTGGAGGCGGTGAGCGACAAAGTTGCATTC
>JAPEBW010002208.1:0-14075 GCA_027405785.1 Ophiocordyceps robertsii
TTATTAAGCTATTAATCTCCTTACTATATAGTATCGACTTACCGTTACCGCAATACCTTTATTAACCTAAGAGCCCTAGCTACTACGGCCTTATAGTAAGCGCTTTATATTATAGCTTAGCTTGCTTTATATATATATTATCTTTTAACGCCTTTAAGCCGGGCTAACGCTCGAAAAGCGTAATATTCTTATACGATAGTAGCTTAAGAAGCCGTTAGTAAACCCCCCCCCCCTTTTCTATATATTTCACTACTAATAATAACTCTTAGGACCTTAAGGAGCTATTACTCCGAATCCGCGATCTTAACGTCGTTATAGTTATACGCAGCCGGCCTTATAATACTAAGCTACCTATACTTAACTCCTTTAAATACTAAGACGTATTAATAAAGGCATCGTAGCTAGCTACGCCGCCCGTATTAATAAGGGCATTATAGCTAGCTACGCCGCCGCGAAGGCTGCCTAATTTAAGTTAGGCTAGCTTAAGGCGGCTTAACGTAAGCGTGCGAAGATACCTCTTTTATAACGAGATCGATAAACTTAGCTATAGCCTAAGGTCTCTCGTAGCGTTATAAAAAAGATCGTCGGCTTAAGGCAATATAAGGGGAAGGGGATTAAGAGGAGGACGCGGTAAGGGCAATAAGGGCGCTTATAGCTTTACCGGCGGCACCGGTAGTAATATAGCTATATCGCCGCCTAGTGGCACCGGTAGGGATATAGCTACTAACGGTGCTGCCGGGCGGCGTTAAAGGCATTAGGCGGCGTTAAGGGCATTAGGCGGCGATAAGGGCATTAAGGGCGCACCTATATCGCCGCCTAGTGGCACCGGTGGGGATATAGCTACTAACGGTGCCGCCGGGCGGCGTTAAGGGCATTGGGCGGCGTTGAGGGCATTGGGCGGCGATAAGGGCATTAAGGGCGCACCTACATCGCCGCCTGGTGGCACCGGTGGGGATGTAGCCACTAACGGTGCCGCCGGGCGGCGTTGAGGGCATTGGGCGGCGATGAGGGCATTGAGGGCGCGCGCGCCTATAACTTCGCCCGCGGCACCGGCAGGGCCCGGATCAATTGACGTGACGGACCGCGTTGTGCGCGCATCTCACGAGAGCTTTAAAGATGCGTTTTTTAAGCGAATTAAGCTGTGGCCGAGAGCGCTGCGTGTGGGCTGCGTGTGTGGGCGCGGGCATTTAGAAGGTATAGGTACTTGCTATGCGCGGGCGGTATAAATAGGCGGGGCGGGCTAGCGTTGGTACGTATCTTTAAAATAGGGCGTGAGTGTAAATAGAGATATGTGTAAGTGTAAATAGTAATACTCTACGTTTATATATAGTAATTAGTCCGTTATACCGGCTTAACTAATAGTAATTAGTTTATAGTACCGGCCTTAACTAGTAGTAATTAGTTTGTATTACTAGCCCGATAAGTAGTAATTAGTCCGCGCTTTATTCTTTTATCTTTATACTATAAGGCGTAGTAAAAATGCTTAACCTTTAAGATATAAAAGGTAAATAAAAAGTTTAAAAAGTACTAAATAAGAAATATATAAAAAGTAATACTTTCTTCTTTATTAAGTAAAACGGCGAGCTAGTAAAGTATAATTAGTAAGTTAACGCTAAAAATATAATTAATAGCTAAGCACTTATTAAAAAATACTTTATTAAATTAACTAAGAAAAAAAGACGTAAAACTAAGTAAAACCTAAGACGCTAAAAGTATAAAGATAACTTACTTATTAAGTTATAATTTTTTATTAACTTAGTACTAACTTACTATTAATTAACTATTGCCTTTGTTTAAATAACTATGTATAAGTTAGTAGATTATAAAATAACGAAGAAAAGTAAGTAAAAGTAAATTACTTAAAGAAAATATAAAGCTAAGCTAAATCCTCCTTAATATAATAAAAATAAGAAAAGAAACTATAAGCTAAGTTATTAGTACTTTATATTGTTAAAAGAAAATCGAAAAAAGAACTTTAACTATTTTTTACTTAAATTAACGCTTTATTAGTATCTCTAAAACTTATTAAATATTAAAAATAATTTTATAAGTTAAAAAAGGAAATATTAATATACCCGTCTTTTTAACTAGCTATATTATTATAAGTATAATACTTATCTTTGCTTTTATTATAAGTAAAGTATATTATTAAGATACATAGCTTATATCGCTTATAAGTAGCTAGAGTTTTTACTATGCTGTTTTATTATAGTACTTTTAACTAGTTATATTAATACTAAAAAGCAGCGCTAAAAATAACAAAGTAAGTAGGTCGCGCAGCTTATTAATAAGTATATAGTAGTTATTATATTAAAATAAAAAAGATATTAGCTAAATGCTAATATATTAGTTATATATTAGTTATTATTATATTCTTCTTAGTATTAATAATACTATTCTTTTTTTAATAGGTTATTATAGTAATATATATTACTTTATAAATATTTAGCTATTATTATAAGATAGTAGTAAGTCTCTTTATTAAATATAAAAGCACTATTATTATTCTTATTATTATTTAAGTTAGTATTATTAATTTTTAGTATATTAAGCTCTTAAATATAATAAAGTATAATAACTATATTAATATTATCTCCGGCTATAAGTATAGCTATTTATATAATAATAAGCTAATAAATATTAATAATAAATTTAATTTATAATATACTTAATTAATAATATATAATATACTTAATCGTTAGTAGTAAAATACTAATAGTACTTTTTATACTTTATAGAAGTAATAGTTAAGAAAATATACTTAATTTCTATAATTTTTATAAGCTTTAGCTTAAATACTTTAAAAGCTTAAATAGCAAGATAAAAATAATAGATATACGAAGGTTAGGCGGGTATTATACTGCTAATATAAATAGTATAAGCTTTAGCTTTTAACTACATATATTTTGCCCGCGGAATAATAAAAATATTAGCTTTATTATTACTTATATTAATTTAAGTATTATTACCGCTATTATTATTACTTTTACTTATTATTTTAAGCTGCTTTTTCTTAAGAGAGGGCGTAATAAGTAAAGTATCGCGGCTAAATATTATAAAGTTCTTATAGTATAATTAGTCTTATTATTACTACTCCTTAAAAGTAGTATTATTATTAACACTATTAATACTAAAGACAAAGAACTTACTTTATATTTACTAAGTATTAATAAATGTATTAATTATTATATCTTTAAAGATAAGTATAAAGTTTAGTATAAGTACTTTATTATAAGATACTCCCTTATTATAAGTTAGCTATAAGCTAAAAATCTCCTTAGCCTAACTTTTCTTAGTATTAAAGCCGGCTTTTTAAGTTAAAAGAAAGTTAAGAGCTTAAAAAGAACTTTAGTTATAATTAAAATGTTTTAAGGATAAAACCTTAAAGAGCTAACGCTATATTTAACGTAGGAAATTAGTACGCTTATTAGTTAAACGTAGCTTTTATAGTATAAGGTATATTTATAATAATAAAAAAGTATAAAATATATATTAAATAAAGAGTTAAAAGGCGTAAAAGGCTTAATAGTAAAATAATTATAGGAAATTTAAAATAGAAAAGAGAAATAAAAGGTATAAAGATATATATTATAATCTTTTAATTAGCGTACTATTATTAATATATAGGCGTAATATTCTTAATTGCTTTTAAGTAGTTAATATTATTATAACTTTATATAAAACCCCGCTTATTTATATTATATTTAATTATACACGACTATTTAGCGTATATATTATTATAATTTAATTATATATACGTATATAATAACGCTTATTAAGAATATAATTATAACTTAATATTATTTAATTCTTTATAAATAATATACGTAACGTACTTTTAATTTAATAGCTTAAGGTATCTATTATTAAAGGAGGATAATTATAAAAATAGTTTTAATAGTATAAGCTAACTAAGTACGGGGAATATACTAAGTTTAAAAAAACTAGTTTTAGTTTTAATATAATAAGTAGTTAATAAGCTTTTACGATTAAAGCTAAAAGACTTTTCTTTTTATAAGCTTTAGTTTTATAATAAAGTAAGTAACTAAGTAATATTATAACTTAATTAAAACTCTTCGCAAATTAAATACTTGTTTTAAGCGGGTATATATTACCTTTAAAACCTTTACTAATAATAAAAATTAATTTAATAGCAGTAGTTACCCTCTTTAAGACAATATCTTAGTATAGCTAAGTGTTAAAGGCCTGCATATACTTAGTTTAGTAGTACGTAGCCGAATAATTATTTATTAAAAGCTAAGAAAGGAAAGGGAAATCTTTACTTAAGCTATATAGCTTTTTACCTTATAAGGGTCGCTTAAGTAACCTATACTTAAGCTAAGTTCGGGTTAAGGTTAAGCTAAGTTTAAGTAAAGTCTTATATAACTTTAGCTATATATCGGCCCGACTTTAAGTTATTTATTATAATATAATTATAGCTCTTATTATAGTATAGCTTATAATACTATCCCCTTTTTAAGCTATTATATACTAAAGTATATAACGTTGCCGCCCCGCTTACTACTTTATGCTTAATATTAATCGGTATAGTCGTCCTTATTATATATATTATCGCACGTTAATATATCTCTTAAAATAACGTCGCGCTATAGCATTAAGTATATTATACGCTCGCTTATTTATATCGCTATATCGCTTTAAGTAGCACTAAGGCGGTATAATATGCCCCCTCCGCTTACCGCCCTTTTTAATACTTAAGGTATATTTTACCTTTTTATTACCCGCTATCTTTAAACATAAATACCTTTTCTTTCTCTTTCTTTTCCTTTCCTTTTTTCTTTTTCTTTAATTATTAATCTCTTTACGCGCGCGCCTACTCTTTTAATAGCTCCGCTACGCCGCGCCTTAATATATCTACTTTAATTCCCTACGTCTTATCTCCCGCTAGCTTATAGGCGTCCTTTTATACCGCGCCCCTTAACACGCCTAGCGACTATATACTACCGCCCTTATATTAGTCCTTATATCCACCGCTATCGCTTAGTAAGCGGAGCGCGATATATAGTACTACTATATAGCGCCCCCCTTACTTTATATATATTAAACGTATAGCGTCTCTTAATACGGATACTTAGTATAAAGCTTATTAAAATTAAGCCTTACTTTATACTTATACTATTTTACTTATACTTATACTAGCTTATACTACTTACTTATACGTCCTTATCCTTAAACTTTATATAATATAACGCTAATATAATATTAGTATACTAGTAATATAATTGCTATTATAAAGGCATTTTAAGACTATTACGGAATCTAAACGGCCACGCCCGGACTCCTTACTTTACTTTTAAGGAAGCCCTACGGAACCCCGCAATAGGAACGCCCGGAGCACGCACTATAAAGGCTCGCTTAAGGAGATACGACGAATATTACCGGTCGAACCCCGCTAAGGTTTCCGGGATATAACTACGGAGGGTTAAGAGCTTACCTAACTATAGTTTACGACGTCTTTAACTATAGGAGATACCGTAGAAACTATTAAGCGGATTCCGCCGGTATCTTTAAGGGATTTTTAAGGATTTCCGCGGGATATCTTAACTAAGGTTCGACCCGTTTTTAACTATAAAAGCACCTTAGAAGATATAGGATAAACCTTACCGCGATTTTTAAGGGATATCTAAGGATATTTAAGGGATTTCCTTAATTATAGTCTATAGTGTTTTTAACTAAGCTTATACTTAGTTTATTAAGCGATTTTATAAGAATATTTACGGTTTACTTTACGTATTATAGATAGTATAGTTAAAGATCCTTAAAATTAGCTTAAAGAACTAAGTATAAAGTAGCTAGCTATACTTTTAAGAAATAGATAAGCTTTTTACTATTTCTAAACCCTTATATACGTTTATATACGGTAATTAGTCTATTATACCGGCTTAACTAGCGGTAATTAGTCCGTAGTACCGGCCTTAACTAGCGGTAATTAGTCTATAGTACCGGCCTTAACTAGCGGTAATTAGTCCGCGCCTTATCCCTTTATCCTTACGCCGTAAGGCGTAGCAGCTCTTATATTATTTAGTTTAAAAAATAGTAAAGATAAAGAAAAAACTTAACTTTATATTAATTTTAAAAAGATAAATAACGATATAATAAAGGACCGGACTTTATTACCTCTTATAAGCGAGATAAGAAATAGATTAGCTAATAAGTAGTAGTATACTAAAGTTAACCTTAAATCTACTTATAGCTAAATATATATTAAAGAAGGAGACGAATTTAAAATAGGTTTTAAAACGCGATATAAACTTTATAAACTTTTAGTTATGCTTTTAAGATTAACTAATATACTAGTAACCTTTTAAAAGAGAATTAATAGTATATTAAATCCTTATTTAAACTATTTCTATACGGCTTATTTAAATAATATTATTATTTACTTAAACACGCTAAAGTAATACTATAAAGAAGTTAATATAGTGCTAAAAGCGTTAAGAAAAGCTAGCTTATATATTTTACCGGAGAAATATAGCTTTTATATATAAGAAGTAAAATTCTTAATATATATAATTACTCCTTTTTATATAAGGATAGACTTATAAAAGATTTTTATAATTAAAGATTAGCTAATTCCTATAAATATTAAAGACATCTAAAGCTTTATAAAATATATAAATTATTATAAGAAGTTTATATCGGACTTTTTTAAGATAATTATACCGATCTTATTAGTATTAAAGAAAGCTAAAACGGACTCTTTTAAGCAAAACTTAGAAGTAGACGAAGCTTTTAAAAAGATTAAAGGACTACTTATTAAAAAACTTATATTAAATACTTATAATATAAAGAAGCCGTTAAAATTAAAAACGTATGCTTTTAATTTTATAGTAGGCGGGTAGCTAAGCTAGCGTAATAAAAACAATATTCTTAAACTAATAGATTTTTATTTAAAGAAGCTAGTAAGTATAGAGATTTATTATCTTATTTATAATAAAGAATTCTTAGCTATTATATACGCTTTTAAAGAATTTTAGTATTATATTTTAAGAAATAAATATAAACTTAAGGTTTATATAAATTATAACAATATTAGTTATTTTACCACGATATAGCAGTTAAATGCTAGGTAAATAAGATAGGCTAAATTCCTTTTAAAAATAAATTATAAGATTATTTATAAAAAAGGATTTAAGAATAACTAAGCTAATATAATTAGCCGATAACCGGACCTTAACAATAAAAAAGAGCTTTATAACGAGACCTTATTATTCTTTAATAATAATAGTAATTTAAAGTTAAAGATATTATATATACTATTTAACGTATAAGGAGATCTTATTACTTTAAAATTACTTAAGAATTCTTATACTTATAAGAACCTAAATAAGAAAAGATATAAAAATCTTAAGTAAAAGGGAAAAATAGCGTTTTATAAGAATAAGCTATTCCTTACCTTAAAGACTAAGAAAATAGTTATAATAGATTTTTATTTATACTTATTATATAGATATTAAGGTATTATAAAAACCTATAATAAAATTAAAAACTATTATAATACCTATAGCCTCTATAAGAAAGTCTAAGGAGTTATTAAGTTATGCGAAGTATATAATAAAAGTAAGGCTATATAATATAAGCCTTATAGTAACTTAATTCCTTTAAAAGCTCCTTTAAGACCTTAAGACTTTATAGCTTTAGACTTTATTATAAAACTACTAAAGTCTATAGATCCTATAACTAATATAAAATACGATTTTATTTTAGTTATAGTTAATCGTCTTATAGAGTATAGCTATTTTATTTTAATATATAAAGCTATAGATATAGAAAAGTTATCTTATACTTTTATAAGATATATTATAGCTAATTAACGACTTCTAAGTTTAATTATTTTAAATAAGGATCGGAAATTCATTTTAAATTTCTAATAAGGCTTAACGCAAGCCTTAAGTATAAAGCATAAATTATTTACTACTTTTTACCTTATTATAAACGGAATAATAAAACGATTAAATTAAATGCTTAAGCAATACCTTAAAAGCTATATTAATTATTAGTAGGATAATTAGCTTTTTAAATTGCTTATAGTATAGTTAGTATATAATACCTCTTATTTTAAGCTTATTAAGAATACTCCGGTATTTACGAATTATAGCTTTATACTTAAAGCTTATAAGTCTTCTTTACTAAAAGAAGTTATAGCTAAAAAGCTATATTTAACTCTAAGTAGTTAATAAGCTTATATAGATTTTTAAAATTAAAATTAAAATATATTACTAAGAAGATATCGTATTATTACGATAAGAGATAGTCTTTAAAACCTTTTTTATTTAAAGGCGATAAAGTATATCTTTTAATAAAGAATCTTAAGACTAATAAACTTAATAAGTCTTTAGATTATAAAAAGATAGGACTTTTTAAAGTTATAAAGAAAATAAAAAAGGTTAATTATAAGTTAGAACTTTTAATTAGTTTACTTATATACCTTATTTTTTATATCTCTTTATTAAAGCCGACTTTACGGAATACTATAGTAATAAGAGAGCTAAACTTAAAGAGAGTTAAAGATAGCGAATATATAGTAAAGGCTATACTCGCTAAGAAAAAAGAAAATTAAGAATACTTTTATTTAGTAAAGTAAAAGGACTATCTTAGTTTAGATAATACTTAAGAACTTATAAAGCACTTAAAAAATGCTTTAAGAAACGTTAAAGATTTTAATTAATAAAACCATTAAAAGAAAGTATTAGCTTCTTAAAGCTAGGATTTCTTTACTATCTTAAATAGTAAAAGTAAAAGGAAATATAAATAAGATTTTTCTTTAAGAATAATCTATAAAGATAAAAGATTAGGATTTTCTTTAAAGAACTCTTAAAGTTACTCTTTTTAAAGTAAGATTTCTTTAATTGTTTAAATAGTTTCTTAAAGGTTAAGAAGAACCTATAAAAAAAGGATGTTTATCTTTCTAAGTTTAAAAAGACCTTAAAAAGGGGAATATATAACGGAAACCTTATTCCGTTAGTAATCTTAAGTACTAAGAAGTACTAATATCTAGTAAAGTAAATACTGCTAAATATAAAAGAGTAATTAGTAAAGTAAATACCGCTAGTTATAAGTTATAACTATTAAAGTAGATATTAGTAATTATAAGGAGAAACGATATAGCTTAATAGTTAAAGATAGCTAATATTAGCTATAAGCGGTATAAGCTAAACGTGCTTATATTCGGTTTAAGTTAGCTTTAGTTAGTAATAGGATTTATATTATAAAGATTAACTAATACCTTATATAATCGACTAATACCTTATATAAAGCTAAGGTAAGAGGCCTTACTTTAAAAAAGGATAAAATCTTATAAAAGGTTTTAAGATAAGGATATTTAATCTTATAGGCTAGTTATAAGTAATAAAGCATATATTACTTATAACTAGTAATAAAGATAGCGTAAGCTATTTTTATTAGCTTAAGAAGTAGTTTAGTAACCTTATATGTTATACGAGGTATAAGTTATAGCTTAATATATAAAAGTATATAAAACTATATAAAAGTATATAAAAGAGGAACCTTTTAGTAGCCTTAAAAAAGTATAAAAGGAGGTCTTCGCTCTTTTTTCTTTTAACTCCTTTCTTTTCCTTCTTTCTTTTTCTTTAGCTAGTTTTAACTTAAGAAATCCGCATAATAAGATACCCTTACTTTATTTAGTTTAGTAGTTTATACTAAGTCTTCTTTATCCCTTTTAGTAAGTGAATTTAAATTAAATAAATTATACGAAGCTACTTAACGTATAAGAAACGCTAAGGGTCTTATAATAAGAAGGGACATATAGCTACAAGGTAAAATGCTTTAAAATTAACATTTTTTAGGCTTTAAGACTACTTAAAGGCCGGTCTGGATATGTTACTCCGTTCCTTTAAATTTATCTATTAAAGGCGAATCTTCCGCTACTAAATAGCTAGAGATTCTATAAGCACTTACACACTTAATTCTTTATAAATCAATTCTAGCTAAATCCTGCCTTATATAATATCGACTCTTCTATTACGTAACATTATATAATCTCCTAATTCCCTTATAATCTCGCTGCTGCTCTAACCTTTAATAGGTTATAAGCCCGGCTTAGCTTACTATGCCGGGAAATCTATTACTTGTCTAAATAGCTTTAGAAAATCCCGAGAAAAATACGACCCCTCTCCTTAATTACTTATCTAACCTTTATTAAAATATAACGTTAATTAAACGACTAAATCTCTTAGAATTTGTACTTAAAGATATCTTAACCTCGATTACCTCTTTTAATCTCTTTCCTTTTTAGGAAATCCCCCTATCTTTTTAAAATTCTCTTAAAATTCCTTCTTCTCCGCTAAGACCCCTTCTATCCTTAGGAATTTACTTAGAATTTCTTTTACTAATCCCTACTAACTTCCTTTATCTTTTAACCCTTTTTAAGTTAAAAATTAACCTTTCTTTACTTACTTATTCTATCTTACTAAAGATATATAAATTAATAGGCTAGAAACAATACGAGTTTTTTAAGTTAAAAGCTAATTTAAATTATACTTTATAGACTACTAAAATGCGAGCAATTCTTATTAAAAAAAAGCTTATAGCTGCTTTAAAGTAAGTAAATTATATAAAGATAAAAAAGGCTCTTACCTTAATTTTCCTACGCTTAAAAGACGGTCCCTTAATATAGATTAAGCACGTAACTACTGCTAAAGATACTTAAGAAGAGCTATAAAAGCTATATAATCCCTTAAATTTCTTGTTAAATTATTTGCTTATAAAACAGCTATTTAACTTAAGTCCTTCCGACTTATAGTTAGAGAAATACCTTTATAAGGTAAAAGAGGTCTACGAGAAATTAAAATCTTAAGAAATAGATATTCCGGAAGTAGTTCTTATAGTATAGATTTTAAATTCCCTTAGCGGGGAATTTAAAAGCTATATAACTAATATTACGTAAAGCCTTAAGCATAATTTTATAGCCTTCTCTCTCGAGACCCTTATAGCTAGTCTTTTAAACGAAGCTAAAAGGGTAAAGGATATAAAAGACTCTTTAAAGAAAGCTTTCTTACTTCGGAAAAAGCCTTAAAAAAAGTAAGGGAGTTCCTTAAATTCTTACTATAAAGAATGTAAAAAACCAGGCTACTTAGTAGCAAATTGCTTTTAGCTTTACCTTAAAAAAGCCCCTTTTTATTAAGTGCTTAAAAGAAAGAAAATAAACGATTCGAATAAAGTAACTAAGAAAAAACCTATCTTAAAAAAATAGTCTTTTTCTTCTTCTTCTTCTTCTTCTTTTTCTTTATCTTCTTCTTTTAAAAAAGAAAAATTAAAAAAAAGAGTAAAAGAAGTAAAATTAAGCGAAGAGGGAGATAAGGTTCTAAATTCAACCGAAATAGACCTCGATATAAATCTTATTAACCTTTCTTAGTTATCCTCTCCTCTCTCTTAAGCCCTTACCCTTAAGGTAGCCTTAAATAACCCTTTAAAGGTAATTTTAACCTTTATAGATTCCCCTTTAAAAGCAGATTTAAAAGCTAATAAAGATACTCTCTTAAGACCTTTAAAAGCCTGACTCCCTCGGATCTAAGAATTAGTATTAAAGGTAAAGGAAGGAGGATTTCCTAAATCTAGTAATAAAAGGACTCTTAATTTTATATACGATAATAGTGCTACTAAGTATATAGTAATAAATAAGAACTACCTTATTAACTATAAAGAGATTAAGACTAAAGTCTGCTAAGGAAAAGCTTCTTTTATATTAGTAAAAGAAAAAGGGGATTTAGTATTTAAATTCCTATACTTTAAAATTAGATATATACTTAAAGATTGTTTTTATATACCTAAAATTAAAGTTAACATAATTAGCTAGTTATATTTTAAGAATACCCATGCTCTTATAAGTAAGGATAAGGTCCTTTATTTAAATAATAAGGCGCAGATTCTTATTAAAGGATATCTTAGAAATAAGCTTTATTATATTCCTTTAAAACCTTTACTAAAAAAAGATTCCCTCCTTATTACCTTTTTAAAGGCAAAGGATATAGATTTTTATACTTAGCATTTACGCCTTAAGCATATAAATTATAAAGCTATCTTAAAAGTATTAAAAAGGTATAATAAAGATATAAAGATGCCTTTAAAAGAAGAGAATAAAATAAAACACTACGAGATTTATATAAAGGCAAAGGCTATAAAGAAGGTAAATAAACAACCTTTAAATAAGACCTATTCCTACCTTAAAAAAATAGTATTAGATATTTACGGGCTTATTAAAACGCCTACTTATAATAAATATTACTATTATATCTTTTTCTAAGATATAAAAACCCGATTTCTAGACCTATACCTCCTTTAAGGTAAGGGGGAAGCTATAAAAAGGTTCTTAAAATATAAAAATAAGGTTAAAAATAACCTAGATAAAACTAAGATAAAAGAAGTATTTTTAGATAATGTAAAGAAATTTATATATAAGATAAAAACACACTATAAAAGAAACGGTATCTTATTTAATTTTAGCCCTCTTAAAACGCCGGAATCTAATAGCAAAATTAAGAGGATAAATCGCACTATACTAAAAAAAGTCCGTTCTTTATTATATATAGCAAGGCTGCTTAAATATCTATAAGGTAAGGCTATTCTAATTGCTACTTACTTATATAATAGATCTCTACATTTAGTAATAAGTTTTAAAAGTCTTATAAAAAAGAGGGATAATATAAATAATACCTTTTAAGACCTTAAATAAAATAAAGACCTTTTAAAGCCTTATTTATTATAAAAATAAGGACTTTATAAATAAGCTTAAAGCTAGAGCTTTTAAAGGAGTTATTATAGGCTATAGTAAAAACGCTTATAAAGTCTAGGATTTTTCTAAGAGAAAATTAATAGTCTTTAAAGATATTACTATACTAAAAAATAGGTTTATAGATAACCCTTTTAGCCCTATTAAAAACTTCGATTTTAATATAATTCTAAAGAATAAAGATAGGCTAGAAGCTTATAGCCCTATAAAGGAAGACCCTTTAAAGGAAATTATTAAAGAAATTCCCTTAACCTTTATAGAAAAAGGTTCTTAAAATAAAGATTTAGATAAAGATCCTAGCCCTACTAGTTATATAGTAGTAGAAATACTTAAGAAGCTTAACGGGTCTTATACTAACTATATAAATTACGTTAATATTTGCCTGCTTTTAAATAGCGATTATAAAGAATCTATTCTAGCTATAATAAAATAAGATAAGGATTAAGGTTTGCTAAACACCTATAAACAGGCAATAAATAGCCTTAATTTAGCTAGCTAGAAAAATGCTATGCTAAGGGAAATAAACTAACTAATTAAATATAATACTTAGGAATTCGCCTATCTTCCTAGCGATAAGGAGGCTTTAAGTAGCCGTTAGGTTTATACTATTAAGAAGGATAGTAAAAATTAAATTATTAAATATAAAGCCCGTTTTATAATTAAGGGATTTAAGTAGATATACGGCTTAGATTACTTAAAAACCTTCTTAACTACGGCTAGACCTAAATCTACTAAATTTCTTCTTATTTTAGTAGTTTTAAATAATTATTAAGCTATATAAATAGATATAATAAATACCTTCGTTTACGCCGATATAGATTCGGAAGTATATATTAATCTTCCTCCGGGCTACGAACAATATACTTTAAAAGACTATTATTTTAAGAATAAGTCTTATTATAAAAAAGAAAAAATAAATCTATTAAAATGTATTAACTTATATAACAAAGGTTTAATAAAAGCAAAGCTAAAGAAAGCATTATACGGTCTTAAATAAAGCCTAAAGCTTTAGTATACTTATTTAAAAGATATACTAAGTAAACTCGGATTTTTCCCCCTTTTACTAGAAGAGGGGGTATTTATAAATAAACGCTATAAAATTGCTCTAGCGATCTACGTGGATGACTTTCTTATAGTAAGGCCCTCGAAAACTATAATAGAAGAAAGACTATTTAAAGAACTAGCTAAATACCTAGATTTTACTATACTAGGAGATATAAAAGACTTCTTAGGTCTAAATATACAAATTAACCGAGATAGAAAAGAGCTATATATATCCTAAGAAAAATATACCTTAAATAAAATT
>JAPEBW010002209.1:0-14072 GCA_027405785.1 Ophiocordyceps robertsii
CGTCGGCTATCGGCCGCACGGCGGCTCGAGGCGGTATGCGGTTGCTGGATGATGGTTCTCGAGGGCGGCGGAACGTCTCTCCGCTTTGGGGTTCATGTTGCCTGCGACGCCGGCCATGGCGAGGCTTGCCGTGGTCGTGCCTGCAACCCACCCTTTTTTTTTATATCTGGATCATGTTCCTGGCGGACTCGACTGAGGAGGCGGTGCGGCGGGACACCTGCCAATCTGGGGTTGCCAGATGCCATGCCAACCAAGGGCCGCCCAAGGGCCGGGAGAGTGTTTGTGGAGGAGCACCTGGGCTGCTTCGATGTGGCAGGGCAGACGACGGGAGTGGCCGAGGTTCGCGGGCTCGGCGAGATGACTTGGAAGAGCCTCGGATCGATCGACCTGAGCAAAGACCAGGCCATGTCAACACTGATCAAGCTCCACCACCTCAACTCATTCTGACGTCTCGAGACGATCGTGGCTTCAAGTGTCAAATCCGCCTTGCAAGATTACCGAAGCACCGATTCCAGCCAGACAAGGTGCCGCGTACAAGGCCTCTTTGCAGGCTGATGATCATCTGACGTCGTGTCATAGGGCCCTCGGTTCCGTCATAGTCTTGTCGCCGGAACATCACGGCGCCATCAGTAGATATCCCACGAGGGCGGATTTCTGCTGGCTGGTATTATTCCGCAACGACATCCTACACTATAGAGACAGGAAGCTGAGGGCATCGTAGCTCTGCACAAACCGTACTCGTGGCCGGACATGGTCCAAATGCACCAGGTCGCCCTATAGCAACGTCATCTGAGCCTATGACTCGACTCTGGACAGACACCCGGAGTGATTCGAATCTGTGCGGGGGCTGCGGACACTCGCATATCGAAGAGGATATGTCGAAGCTGCCGCATCTGAGCCGCCCCGGGGCGCTCAACACAGTCATGATGTAGAGGATTTGCAAGAAGCTCCCGAGCCGCAAATGCCGTGTTGAGAGAAACCACGCACCCCTCTCAGCCCCATTTGACGCCAAAGAAACTGAGCTGCTTCTTTCCCTTGTTGGGCTTGGATTCCGCATTTTCCAGATAGATGCGTTCGTGGCCCTTGACGTCCAGGAACAGGTATTTGTACTCGTAATCGCTTTCGCCGCGTCGCCTCACCAAGTGCAACTGCGCGACGCCGTTTTGCAGCGGGCCGTCGACCTGGGCATCGTCAGCGGCCGCTGACGCGGCATTTTGTGAACTACCGCACTTACGTGAAAGTGCATCACCAGGTGCGCGTTCCCTTGAGGGTCCGTCCTCTCGGAGGAGCTGCCCGGCGTGATTAGCAGACGCCCCAGGCTGGCATGGGGAACTCTCAGACGCACGCAATGGGGCGCGCTCTCCGCCACTTGTTGAAGTTTTCGTCGCCGTGGGCCATGATGTGCTTGGGGTCGCCGAGCAGCTCGATGCATCTCGAATCCTTCCTGATCTTGTTGACGGCGCGGTTGAACTGGGATACCTTGCCGTCGGGGGAAAAGATTTCGGTCCAGAGGAGGTAGCCGACGCCTCCCTAGGTAGTCCTGAGCGTCAGCGAGCGAGCAAGGGCAGAATGCGAGCAGCTGCCCGTGGCCATACCGTGAGCACGAGGCCAAGCATGACCAGGCCAAAGTTGAAGGTCTGCTGCGTCGCGCGAGCTGCCTTTTCGGCTGACGAAAGTTCAATCCAGGGCACGAAGCCAGTGTCGTTGAAGGGGGTGACACTGCGCCGCTTCTGCCTCGGCGCCCCTGTCGTGCCGAGGCCGTTGCTGGAGGCGTAGCATCTCGTCAAGAAGAGCCGTGGCATGGCCGGCGAGGGAGGTGTCAAGGCGCCGGGTCGGATTGCCCGAAGCGAGAGAGTCGGTTTCATCGTGGCGGCTCTTCCTTGTCCATGGCACGGGAGCTAGAGTGGACTGCGATGGAATGCCTGTGCTGTCTGTCTTGGAGGTCTTGAAGCTGTGCTTGACGGGCAAAACGCGTGGTTTGGGAGGGGCCAAGGATCTGACCAATTCAGGACTAGCGTCATTGCGAGGCACTTACCTTGTCACAACATGGAGATTTACTACCAGCTATGTTAACGAGTTCTACTCTGTGCCTGCACTTTCGAAGCATGAATTTCTTTTTTCTCTAGGAGACGTGGTAGAGGAGGGGCCAGCAAAAGGAGTAGACGAGTCGACGGCCGGTCCAGGGTCGGGCTGCGAGGGTCATTGACTGCTTCGACTTGGAGGGCGCCCTCGCGGTTGACGACTCATGCTGCTTGGACGACGGCAAACACAACCGTGTCCGAGTGACTTGTTCACAAGGTAACACGCACATGTATCCGTGTTGAAGCCTAAAAGACGCCCAGTTTTCCCCAGCGGCCAAACTTCTTCGACCTTTTTAGGTGGGGCTCGAGCTTCGACCCAGTCGGGACTAGCGCCCCTCGATATGCCACTTCACCAGACAATCACACACAAGACACGCTCCCCTCATGATCTCAACCCCCCTGATTTGACGACCAGACCCAACCCGACGACCCTGCATCAGGCTTCCCTGCGAGCGGACGCCCACTCTGGCCTCTCATCCGGCCATTGCTGACTTCCCTGCACTCGTCTCGCCTCCTCCGCGCCCGATCCGTGACCCGACGCCAGTCGCCAGCCAAGATGAGCGGCCTCGCGACCAAACAGCAGTCGCTCAAAATCTTTGAGAAGCTCAAGTCCAAGCCCGCCAACAAGGTACGTGACGCGCCGCGCAGAGCCCACGCGCAGAGCCCACGCGCAGAGTCCCGTCTGACACGTGGCGCCTCTCTAGATATGCTTCGACTGCGGCCAGAAGAACCCGACGTGGACGTCGGTGCCCTTTGGCATCTACCTCTGCCTCGACTGCTCCTCCAACCACCGCAACCTCGGCGTCCACATTTCCTTTGTGAGGTCCACCAACCTGGATCGTACGTATACCCAACCCTCCCGCATCTCCCCGTCGTCGCCGCTGACGGCGTGCCGCAGAGTGGCAATGGGACCAGCTGCGCATGATGAAGGTTGGCGGCAACGAGTCGGCGACCAAGTTCTTCCAACAAAACGGCGGCACCGCGGCACTGAACAGCAAGGACTCCAAGACCAAGTATCAGTCCAACGCCGCGACAAAGTACAAGGATGAGTTGAAGCGTCGCGCCGCTCGCGACGCCAAGGAGTAAGGAGTTTCAGATTCAAAATCCGTCACGGCTCGCCATTCACGCTCTGACCACGCCAACAGATTTCCCGGCGAGGTCGACGTTACCGAGGCAGGCGAAGGCGACGTGGCCTCATCGTCTGCCGGAGACGCCGACGACGACTTTTTCTCCTCCTGGGACAAGCCCGCCATCAAACGCCCAACCCCCCCCATCTCGCGCACGGCCACCCCCCCGGTCGTGGGTCGAACGCCCTCGCCTTTCCTCAACGCGGGCAATGGCAATGGAAAAGACATTGCTCGGTCGTCGTCTCCGCTTTCAAAGACCGACGGCACCGCAGATGCCAAGCCGGCCGCGAGTCGCATCACCACCTCGGCCGCTCTGCGCAAGACGGCCACGACCGGAGGCCCCCGGAAAGCCAACGTCCTCGGTGCCAAGAAGACGACGAAGCTCGGTGCCAAAAAGGTGACGGGCGACGTCATTGACTTTGACGAGGCGGAGAAGAAGGCCAAGGAAGAGGCGGAGCGCATCGCCAAGCTGGGCTACGATCCGGAAGCTGAGGAGGAACAGGGCGCAAAGACGACGGCGTCCGCAATGGGCGCCGCCGCCATCATGTCCCCGACCCCCGTCAACTCGGCCGCGGGAAGCTCCACCTCTCACACGCGACAAAAGTCCAATGCCGAGGTCGAGAGACTGGGCATGGGCATGGGACGCCTCGGCTTCGGACAGATTGGAGGCGGCAAGCCCTCGCAGGCCCAGCCGGCCAAGAAGAACGCCGGCGGCTTCGGCTCCGTCGGTCCCGTCAAGGCCAAGGGTGAAGGTATGCTGCCCTCGAACGCAACGCCCCCCCCACTACGCTCTGCCTGCTGACCTAGTCCACGTAAGATGACTTGGAAAACTACGCGCGCTCCAAGTTTGGTACGCAAAAGGGCATTTCCTCCGACGAGTACTTTGGCAAGGGAACCTTTGACCCCAGCGCCCAGGCCGAGGCCAAGACTCGACTGCAAGGATTTGAGAGTGCCACGGCCATTTCCTCCAACGCTTACTTTGGACGGCCAGAGGAGGAAGTCGAGGAGGAGTACGGCGATCTCGAGTCTGCGGCCAAGGACTTTGTTCGCAAGTTTGGCATCACGGCCAGCGATGACCTCGAGAACCTGAGCAATGTCTTGGGCGAGGGTGCCACGCGGCTCCAAGGCGCCATCCGCGCGTACCTCGGCAGCTAATGGGCTGCGATCTGCCACGCGAATCATCTACTGCCCGCCTAGACAGCAGAAAAGTCCAACTTGGCTGGTCCACCCGAGAGGGTTCTGTTTGGCTGGATGAGCATGGAAGCAAAAAGGGTCGACGAGGATGGGGGTGGACGAGCTTGCAGGGGTAATAATATGCCGTGTAAGCTGTCGGGAGAAAAGGGAACATGACGACGATAGAAGAAGCAACAGCAGAGTCTGCAAGAGTGAGACGTGAAGGGACCGGAGGGTGATGCAGGTGACGACGCTCTCGTAATGTCCCTGTTGGTTAGCATGGAATAGACGTGAATTATCTCATGCACATGGCACACTGGTAGATGACGCCCTGGTTGGTACACGGCAAACGACAAAAGTTGTGAGTAACTAGTTGTTGGTAAATCGACGTCATAAAGGCATGGCCAAAATGCTATATGTGTGTATTGTACATGAGCAGGACAGGTGCGAGACAACAGTAATCAAGACACAACAGGCGTCTCCGTCTACAACTTTGCAATCATCGTGTGTCCCGTCTTCATCGACTTGACGGCGTCGTCGACAAGCTCGTCGACGACGGCCCTTGCCGACTTTTGCTCGTTGACAACGGCAGCGCACTTGCCCATGAGGTAGGGGCGGAACTGCTCGAGGGGGTCGTCGTAGTCGTCGTCGTCGTCGGCCTCGGCGGCGGCGTTGTTGCTCTCGACGCCCTTGTGCTCGGCGCCCTCGGCGCCGTTCATGTACTTGTCGAGGTCGGCCTCGTAGGGGATGGTGCCCTTTGCGGCGAGCTCCTTCATCTCCTGGGCGCGGTTGGTCTCCCAGTCGTTGATGTAGGGGTTGTTGCGGACGCGCATGGGGCGACCGGTGAAGATGATTGTGCGGACGTTGTCGTCGTGGCCGGCAGTGCGGACGGCGTCCTTGTGGGCCTTGGGGGCGCCGGCCTCGTCGGTGAGGATGAAGCGGGTGCCGACCCAGACGGCGCCGGCGCCCATCATGAGGGAGGCGGCGAGCAGCTGGCCGTTGTGGATGCCGCCGGCGGCGATGACCTGGACGGGCCCGCCGGTGATGGGCGACTTGGCCTGGTTGCAGATTTCGACAACGGCGGGGATGAGAATCGTGGTGGGGATGTCACCGGTGTGGCCGCCGCCCTCGCCGCCCTGTGCGCATATGATGTCAACGCCGAGGTCGAGGCACTTTTTGACGTGCTTGACGTGGCCAATCATGTTCATGTAGACGACACCGGCGGCGTGGAGCTTGTCGACGACGGCCTTTGTGGGCACGCCGACGGCCGAGACGAAGAGCTTGGCGCCGGACTCGATGATGATGTCGACGAGCTCATCGAGCTTGCCCTTTGTGTAGTCGTAACTGAGGGTGCAGAGCAGGTCAGTACTTGTTTCGGTGCGAGGAGGGCAGGGCGGAGGCGGCGAGAGACCGACTTTGTCTTGCGGGCGCTGCCGCCGACCTGCGGGAGCAACAGGTCGACGCCAAAGGGGGCGTTCTTGTCATCGAGATACTCCTTGAGCTCCGAGATCTGCTCGCGCAGCATGTCGGGGGTGTAGCCGACGCCACCGATGACGCCGAGCCCGCCCGCGTTGGTGACGGCGGCAGCCAGCTTGGGCCCGGCGGCGACGTTCATCCCGGCCAGCAGGATGGGGTGCTTGATCTTGAAGAGATCGGTAATGGGCGTGCGGATCTGCTCTGCTCCGGCGGTCAGTTTCCGCTCCCGGTCCAGGGAAATCCCTCCATCTGCCACTTACGCGGAGAAGCCATGATGCCGAAATGTACGGGGGGGGGGGGGGGAGCAGAAGAGGAAGTCGTCGAGAGAAAACGAGGTTCAAGTGGTGTGGGATCAAGGCGGGCGGATGCGATGAAGATGAAGGGACGGGGGAGAATCGGGGATCCAGGGGGAGGGTAGGAGATGGACTTCGTCGAAGTTGCGGCAAAGCGCACGCATGTGCCGAGGCTCGGGGCCTCGGCGGGGCGACGCAAGCGGATTAGCGCCGGGGACGGCGTCTCGTGGTCAGAAGAGCCGAGGCGCACCGCGGGGGAGCGGGGAAACAGATTCTCCGCCCGAGACTGCTTCGAGACTCTCTGCACACACAACAGCATGTATGGAGCAAAACATGACCCAACTGCTCAGGTGACTGGAGGCCCGGGTTTGCGTCGGAGCCGAAGCCCGGGGGCGAGGGCCCTGCCGCAGATTTCTGTTGGCCCACGACGACTGGTCAGGGATTGGACACGCCATGCAAAGCCCGTGTCTTTGGTGGATAAGTCGAGCACGAGCACGTATCGACCCCGGCGCGGCGCACGACTCGATGATGGTACCATTGTACAGCGGGCGTAGCCGAAGTGGGCAACGGAGAGGGGACGGCTTCGCCACGGACCGGACATGGTCTATGAGAAGGGGCAGCTGCCCGTGCCGGCGCCATGCAAGCGGACCGGGGCGAGGGGATATGGACACGGCGTCCTCATCTTATCAGATGGACGGGGCAGATCGGTAGGGAGGGTCCCAGTGGCGGCGAGTCCGGTTGCAACGTCTTGCCACGGGCGAGGAAAAAACTCAAAGCAGCGTGACGAAAGAGGCTGCCACGAGCCGTCGAGCGAGAGGGATGGGTCACCCCTGGCAGACGGGGCAATATTGGATGTACTCGTTCGCTCGCCGGTCAACTTTTTTTGAGTTTTCGGATATCCCAGGGGTTCACGGGTCGTGTGTGGAATCCGCGGCCATGTCGGCTGTCCCCGCCTCTGTGGAACGCCGGCGACATATGTACATACATGTATACACATGTATGTACCGGCAGCAGCAACGAACGTGTGGACGTGCATGCTTTGTTGTCGTGGACGGAGTGGGTTCCGCCTGCTGCAGTCGTCGTTTGGATGTACACGGCCGTCACCAGACGTTGCCGCACCTCTCCCTCCCACTCATTGACGCGTCGGCGTGTTGTATAATCGGACGGGCGCCGGTGGGCGGTACCGAGTTGCCGCTGGCTCCGCTCCGGTGCAGGAACAACGGGTAATTTGTGCCTGGCGGGTAAGAAGTATTTAGCGCAACCAATTTTAGCCGGCGCCGGAAGACCCGCCCCAGGCCAACGTCGAGCACAGCGCGCTGGGCGACGACGACGACTCCTCCGACTCGAGACCCCATAGCACCCATGGCCTACCTCGCACCGCCTGCCGTGCGCTCGTCTGTCCCACGCAGCCTGCCCTCGTCCCGGGGTCTCGGCACGCGCCCGGCCGCCTCGTCGACGCTCCGTTGCCTCCCAGCCCGCCCGGCGTCGCGGCTGCGGCCCGGCGTCTTGTGCCCTCGCCATGCGTTGCCCTGCCGGCCGCGCTGTGCCAGTGCCTGTCGCGGCTCCGACGGCGTCAAGACGGCGTACATTGCCCTGGGCGGGAACCTCGGCGATCGTGTCGCCGAGATGGACAAGGCGTGTCGCGAGATGCATCGGCGCGGCATCCGCATCAAGCGCACCAGCAGCCTGTGGGAGACGGAGCCCATGTACGTCGTCGACCAGGACCCCTTCCTCAACGGCGCCTGCGAGGTTAGTCTTTGCGCTCCGTCGCCGCACCGTGGCAGCCCCCTCGCGGCCGGGCACGCGCCCCTCACCTTGTTCCTGACCTCTGTCGCCGTGGCCCCCCACTGTAGGTTGAGACGGAGCTGGAGCCCTTGGCCTTGCTAGACGAGCTTCAGGCAATCGAGCGGGAAATGGGGCGGCGCAAGGTCATCGACAAGGGCCCCCGCAACATCGACCTCGACATCCTGCTCTACGGCAACGAGAGGGTCGCGCATGAGCGGCTCACGGTGCCCCATGCCGGCATTGCCGAGCGCGAGTTTGTCCTGCGACCCCTGGCGCAGTCGGTGACCCCCCTTCCCCTCGTCTGGGCCTAAATCTTGGAGACTGTTGCCTCGTTGGCGCCTAATGCTTTTCTTGGCAGACTGATCCCGTCCGAGCCGCTTGACGCCCGCAAGCCATGGAAGATGGTGCAGGACTACCTAAACGAGCTTCCGCCGGGCGAGCCGCTCTCCTCCGTCACCCCGCTGGCGCCCTCGTGCGCTCCCCTAACGCCACTGGCGCCGAAACGCAAGACCCATGTCATGGCCATTCTGAACCTGACCCCAGACTCCTTTTCGGACGGAGGCCGCCACACCCTGGGCAACCTGTCGAGCACCGTCGTCGACATGGTCCGCGGCGGGGCCACCATCATCGACGTCGGAGGCCAGTCGACGGCGCCTGGCCGGCCCCAGGTGACGGCTGAGGAGGAGGCGGCTCGCGTCGTGCCCGCCATTGAGCTCATCCGATCGCTCCCCCAAGCGCGCGGCACGGCGATCAGCGTGGACACGTATCGCGCCTCAGTCGCTGAAAAGGCCATTGCCAGCGGCGCCGACATGATCAACGATGTCTCGGGCGGCACCCTCGACCCAGCCATGCTGGCCACCGTCGCCCGGCTGGGCAGCACCATCTGCCTGATGCACATGCGCGGCACGCCCCAGACCATGATGGACCTGACGGCGTACCCGCGCGGGCTGGTGCCAACCATGGCGTCGGAGCTGCTCGCGCGCGTCGCAGCGGCCGAACAGGCGGGCATACGACGGTGGCGGATCATTCTCGACCCCGGCATCGGCTTCGCCAAGACGGGCGCGCAGAACCTGGAGCTGCTGAGGGGCCTGGGCGACCTCAGGCGCTGGCCAGGGCTCGAGGGCCTGCCGTGGCTCGTGGGCGCCAGCCGGAAGGCCTTTGTTGGCAAGGTGACGGGGGCGGCGCAGCCATCTGAGCGGATCTGGGGCACGGCCGCGACTGTGGCGGCTGCGGTGCAGGGGGGCGCCGACGTGGTGCGGGTGCATGACGCCAGAGAGATGGCCATGGTGGCGGCCATGTCGGATGCCATCTGGCGATCTCCATAGCGCGTCATCTGAGAGCCTCGCGCCAGCTGGCCCTTTTTTTATTATTATCTTTTTTTTGCCTTTATCGCTTTCCCACAGGGCGCGACGCGCGGGGGAAAAGGGGGGGGGAGGGGGAGGGGTGAGAAGGACCAGCATCAGCTGCCGCCGCCGCCCCGAGAGCCCTCCTTCTCGTCGGCATTCTCGTCCTCGTCCTGTTGTCAGTACTGCCACTGCGGGCGCGCAGCCGAACAAAAATTGGAGGGCACAAAGGATGGGATGTAGGGCAAGGGGGAGGGGTGAGAGGGGGGAGGGGGGGGTGAATATTAGCCAGGGGGGAGGGCGAGGGGACGAGGCATGGCGGATCACCCGAGCGAGGAGGATTCTGAGGGAAGTCGAGGCAAGTCGAGGACAAGTACAGGGACCTGGGACGTGGTCGGTGCCAAGGAATGGCCTCCCGGAGCCAGCCATGTCACATGTCTGATTTCCCTGGGCCTCGTCTTGGTGGTTGGGAGATGCTCGGGATCCCATCATCATCATCATCATCATCAGTCATCCAGAACGGGAGCTTGCGACAGACTGACTGCTCATGCGTGCCTCTACCCAGGTGTACCTCGATGCAACCATCCACCCATACAGATGACGGGTATGCGCCTCGCTGAATAGCTCGGCCGCCTTGCCGGCCCAACGAGGACTCGTTGCCTCTGCATCATCGGGCCTGGAAGGTTTGCTCAACGACGACGACGACACGACGACGACCAACCCCCCCTCGATCCATGATCCATCCACCCGACCCTCCTGCTGCTGCTGCTGCTTGCTGCTGCCTGCTTGCCTGCCGCCGACGGCACTTTGCACGGGCGGTACGGCACACCACCCACACGTGGATGGCAGTATGGAAGGGCGTCCAGGGCCAGATAGCGCTGCAATGCCGCCCGGCTGCGCATCTTGGCCGCATCTAGATGCAAGGTCGATCAGCAGCGTAAGACTGCATGAGGCTCCCCCCCCCCTGGTTTCAATGGCTTTAGGGATGGAGGGTTTGTCTTTGACGAGGTGGACAAGCTTGTTTCTGCAGGCCGGCCAACGTCGCGAAGCAGGTGTGCATATATACATTTATATAGATATATTTGTTTATTACACTCAGGTGTATTCGGTCGGACATGTGAATGGAGAGAGAGACAATGCACGAATAGACGCATGGTATGTATGCACAAGGCACACTATACGGCAGCTCACCGGCGCACAAGCACACGCACTCACTTGGGCTGCATGCATACGTGAACAGGGCCAGCTGCACACTCATGCATCCCATACACATGCTTTCCGGTCTCGATACACTGGCAACGTCTTTGAGTTCTTCGGGGGGGCCCCGCGAAAGACTTTGCTCGCACACGTGCCTCATCTTTGTGGCGTTGCAACGGGGGCCAGGATACTGTTCAGATGTATGTATCCGTCAAGGCAACAAGGGGTATTCCGTCAGTTGGACGTCTTTCTGTATCCGTGGGCAAATGAGAGGTGTCGAGTCGTATGTTTTGCCCATGGACCGGGCCCTGCGGCATGCGGTATTTAGCCACTAGGCACGTGTGTGCCCCCGGAATCCAGTTACTTTTTGGAGCGTATTCGTACGCCATGTACTGTACGGCAACCAACCTCGAACCGACGAGTTGCAGCTGTATGTACTTACTTACATGGACGCTGCAGGCTGGTCCCGAAGGGGGGGGGGGGTGAGAGGGCGAGAGCGAGCGGCGCAAGGTGGTTGCTTCCGTGGGGGCCCGGCCTCAGCATGCCCTCCTGGCAGTAAGCAGCGGCCCAAGGGCACAGGGCACAAGAGGTCGCTTGTACCGGGCTCGTACGCGCCGGTACCCAGGGCGAGATGATGCGCCCTATATCCGTCCATCCGACGCAGCCCCAATCACATCAGCAAACCCGGGCCGTAGCTGAAAACCGGATTCTCCTGCCGGCCATGGACCTGCTACATATGTCCTCCTGTACCATACAGTATTGTTATGAATCTCCAAGCCACTGCCAGCTGGTTTATTCCCTGGGGGCTCGGGCCAAAGGGCCGAAGAAGAGTCGAGAGCTTTGGCCTGCCCCTGCCCTAATACAGAGGCCGACACGTGGTGAATGAAGCCGCGGAGAAGGGGGATTTTGCTTTTGCACATTTGACACATGTCTGCAGCGGCAGACGCCAGGTCTTTCCCCCCCCCCTCCCCCTTTTTCTCCCCTTCCCCCTGCTCCTCGGCCCCCCCCTTGGGCCTCGTTGGCTTCTCTTGTTTCTTTCGAGCTTCTTCTTCTTCTTCTTCGATTTTGGCTGCTGCTCGTCACATCGCGCGCAAAGTACGTACCCGACTTGCGTGGTCCCTGTCCGCAATCCAGCCACCCCCCCCCCCCCCTTTTTTTTCCCCATCTCTCTCTCTCACTCTCTCTCTCTCTCTCTTTCAACCGGGATCCAAACTCACGCCTCTGCCGGCCTCATTCCTTTGATAGGCCTCTGGCGCGCATCTCGTCAGGTGGCGGCCCTTGGTGAGCAAGACAGACGGCCGCGGGGGCCTGGGCTGGGGGAGCGTGTCGAGAAAAAGGAGCAAGGGCCGGGTCACGATTCGTGGCCCGACGCATCACGAGCAGGGTGGAGTAGGGCTAAGCACGGGGCATATCTGTGCATACATTGTACATACATGGGTTGCTGCTACGCGCCAGCAGAGGCAGAGGCCGTGGGCTGGAGCAGGACCGGAGAAGGCATATCGATAGATATAGTGCCCCCCCCCTCCCCTGGGGGTATGCACATCGCTGGACGCACATAGTACGTCGACTCCCTTCCATCCATGCTGTCTTTCAGGCATTGAGCGCCTGAGGGCAGCTTGCCGCGGAGCATAATGGCCGACGGGACGAGTGAGGGAGAGGAGGCTTTGCTCGTCGTCGTCGTCGTCCTCATCCACGCCCCCCCCCCTCCAGGTCGACGTCGACGTCCCACGAGATCCTTTCTCACGGGCTCTTTATCATGCGGTGAGACTCGAGATGGAGAGCGGCAGTGGTAGGGCTGAGACGGCGGGTGAAGACGGTTGGCCAAAATGCACTCGTGAAGGGTTCCCGTAGAGAAAAGAGGCAGAAAAGAAAAGAAAAACAAGTGGCAAGGGAACAGGGCAAGGGAGTGTTGCCACGGCTCGCCGTCGACGATGGTGACATGAGACGGCTCGTGTGGGACAGAGATCTTGCGCCAGCTGCCGTGCCGCGACGAGGCATGGCCATGTATGTACAGTCATGTACAGGACGGGTAGCCAGAGGCAGCATGTACAGAGCATGGATGATGCGCAAGGAGCAAGTACTTGCAACTCCAGTCTACCGAAGCGGGCGTCTGCAAGACTTGCAGCCTGGCAAACAAAACGGAGAGGCGCTTCCGGAGCAAGCAAGCACGGGCAAGGGTTCGCAAACCAACCGTCATGACGGCTCGGGGAAGCGAGAGAGACGTCTTGCTCTAACACGGCCACGGCCCCGGACGGGCACGTCATGTTTGTGTCGTCGGCCCATGGATGCGGCTTTTCCCGGCCACGCCATATCGAGCATCCGTCAACCACATACTCTGTACTGTACGCGTCCGCCCGAACGGTACCCGAGGATACATGCCATGTCTAAATGCTACCACACGCTTGTCGCATGTCCCACGCCCTGGTGGTGGTGGCGTCCCCCCCCTGGTGCAGCGTGTATTACATGATTGCGAAAAGGGGGGGGGGGTCGTATGTACATGAGCATCCTTTGGCCGGCCGGAAGACATCGAGGACGAGGCAGCAGAGAGAGAGAGACAGACATGAATGACTCGTGATGGCGATGATGGTTGTGAGGAGCAAACCAAAGAGACGTCGGGACGGAGAGGCGGAAAGGGGGGGGGGACGTCTCTCCGCCCTGCTCCCGAGCTTGATGGCCTCTTCTTGTTTTTTTTTTTTTGGTTTCCTTGCTTTTAATTGTTTGCTCTGGATGGGGAAAATAGAAAAAAAACATTAGACGCCACCTTTGTGCTCGACGTGGTAATAATAATAATACCCTGAGGGGGGGCGGGCGCGAGAAGAGGGGGGGGGAGGCCGAACAAGCCCCCGGCCCGCCTCATGCTGTTTCGCAACGCAACTCCATACACACATTGTCCAACTTTCCGGTTTCCTTTTGGACCCCTGCTCCCTCCCTATGGGACCTGTCACCCCAGCGGACATTGGCTCTCGTCAATTTCTCCCTCCCTCTGTCCCGCCCCTTTGACCCTCTCCGGCTCTCTGGCTCGCCGCACCCCCTGTCCCTGTCGGTTGCACATCTCTCTCTCTCTACTGTATGTCGGACCGCTTCTTTCATGGCCAACGCTGCAGACCCAGCCAGGTTCAGCCTGCCTGCCCGGTCTCCCCCCCTCCTCCTCCTCCTCCTCCTCCTCCTCCTCCCCGCTGTGGCCTCCGATCCAATGGCTCGGCCTCGCCTCGCTCTCCGCCCCGGCCGTGACGGCAAAGGGGCTCGAGTACCGCGAGATGGCTGCCGAGCCTGTGTACCTGCAGACTCGCTCGAGATACATGGGCGGCCGGTACGGGTACATGGTGCCATGCCTGTCAGTCTCCCGGCATATCAGATCAGGCAGAGAGAGAGAAAGAGAGAGAGAGGGGGGTGGCAGCGCCGGCCCAAGAAGAAAACGTCACTTTTGTTTTTTCCCATGTATGCACAACGCCATGTACAGTAGTTGATGCTGAAGCTGCCGCGATGCTGATGCTTGGTCACGGCTTTCTTCCCCATCTCTCTCCGGCCTGACAGACGACCATCTACTCCGTACTGTACATGCAGCCTTTTGCTCGCTCTGAGAAGCCCTGGACAAGG
>JAPEBW010002210.1:0-14071 GCA_027405785.1 Ophiocordyceps robertsii
TATACTATAGATAGTATAGTTAGAGATCCTTAAAATTAGCTTAAAGAACTAAGTATAAAGTAGCTAGCTATGCCTTTAAGAAATAGATAAGCTTTTTACTATTTCTAAACCTCTATATACGTTTACGTGCGGTAATTAGTTTATTATACCGGCCTAACTAGCGGTAATTAGTCCGTAGTACCGGCCTTAACTAGCGGTAATTAGTCCGTAGTACCGGCTCCGACCGGCGGTAATTAGTCCGCGCCTTATCCCTTTATCCTTACGCTATAAAGCGTAGTACTTTAATAGTAACTTTAAATAGCTTAATATATCTTTTTTAAAGCTTTACTAGTTTACTATCTATTATATAATAACCTTTACTAAGCTATAGCGAAACTTAATTACTAAGCTTAAATTTTAATAAGTAGTATTTCTTATTATATCTATCTTTTATAGCAGCTTAAGTATAAGTAATAGCTAACTTAGCTTTTTCTTATAAAACCTTTTAGTTTTATAAGTATAAGTAGTTATTAAGGAAATAAAGGCCGTTATCTATTCTTCTTTTTATAATAAGCTTATTAAAAGCTATATAAATTACTAAAAAAAGGAATTATTAAGGCTAAACTAAAAGGCGATTAGTATATCTATTAAGCGTAAGTTTAGGAAACTAGTAATAAGGAATTATAGCGCGATTTTTATAGTTTAGTTTCGCCTTTTAAATAAGCTATTAGTTTAAAGGTATAAAGCGGTAAATATAAAAAGCTTTAATTTAAAGGCTTACTATAAAGTCTATTAAAATACTAAAGTAAACTTTATATCTTAATTAAAGATTGTCCCTTTTAAAATCCCTTAATTAGCACGGAGTAGCTTAGTATATAATACTTATATTTAGTCTTCCGCTATAAACTAGTTATTACTTAAGATAAGGAGATATATCTTTAAGAATTTATTAATTATAGTTAATAAAATATTAAAAAAGTTTTTAATAAGATCTTTTTATTAAGACAATTCGGCTTAAATAACTAAGAGCTTAGTAATAAAGTTTTTTGCTATTATATAATATAAAACTAATAAGCTTTAAATTAAGATAAGCTACTTTAACGTCTTACTTTAATTAGTTTTATTATAGTAATAAGCGTTATAGCCGTCTATAACCTAATCTATATATCTACTAAGCTATAAAAATAAAAAGCTCTTAAATAAATCTTATTATATATAAAGATAGCTAGTATAAAAATATTTAGCGTAAGTGTTTTTAACGATCTCTTTAATAAAGGTCTTAAGGATATATAGTCTTTAGCGTTTATCGTTCTTTATAAAGTATAATAACCTTTATAATCGGAGGAATAAAAGTTTAAAGACACTATCCTTATCGCTAAGTTATATAATAATCTTTACTTACTATATATCCTTTATATATCTATTAATTGATTTTTAGCGGAGCGGCAATTTAATTAATACTTTTATATAAAGGAATACGTAGTCTATTATCTTATCTTTTTAAATATATTTTAATTCTCTTTCTTAGTTTAAAAATACTAGCTTATTATCTTAATACGGTAAATATAAAAAGGCGTTTAGTATAACGTTTATAATACTAAAGATATAGTATACCTTAAGCGGGAATTAGCTTAAGTATTAAGATATAAGGACTAGCTAATTATTAAATTTTATACTAATAGAAAATAAGGATTCTTAATATATAAATATATAAGTACGTATATAGTTAGTAAAGATAACTACTTATAGCGTTTTTATAGATAGTATTATAGTACGTAACTTATAGACTACTTATACTAAACTAGTTACTTTAAGCTCCGTAAGTTAATATTAAGGCACTTTACCTTTAAGGGCGCGGCTTAAGTAAATAATAAGCTAGACTTTAGTTTAAGCTAGTAACGTCTTTTAATTTTATTTCGTCTCTTTCTTTAAGTAAAAAGCTATAGTCGCTACTTTATATTTTTAGGATATATTGATTTAAATAAATAGTTATTAGGCGGGGTTAAAATAGTAAATTGTGTAAAGCTTAGTAAAGTTTTTAATTAAATTTGTAAAGGCTTTTTTTTCTTTTAAAGTAAGCTTAAAAGCGGCTTTTATAGTATATTAAGCCTATCCTTAGCCCCTTAAAGAGACTCGTTCTTCTTATCTTACTTAAAGTAGCTTTATTTTTTATCTTTATAAGATATTAACGTTTTTATCGAAATATAAAACCGTATAGTATAACTACTTAATAAGGCCGATCTATTTCTTAAGTTATTAAAGGTTTTTTAAGAACGCGATATTCTTTTAAGCTTATACGTATTTATTTATATTTATTAAGCTAATAGCGTTTACTTTTAATCTAAAGAGCTATATAAATAGGTACGCTTAAAAGAACTTTAGTCTAGATAAGGTAATATCATAGTCGTAGAAAGCGCGGAGTTTTACTTTTAAGTATTAAAGGTATTCTTTAGCTATATTAAAATAAATAATAATATTAATAATATAAGCCGCCGCGTATTCTTAGTATTTATAAAGGACGTTATTAAAAAACATTTAGATATATACTAAGGAGTTTCTAAAGCCTATAAGTATTACTAGTAATTCTTTTAGCCTATAATAGCTTATAACTATAAACATTTTTTAGTAGTTTAAATAGACTAAGAACTAATAAAAAAACGATTATACGTTTACTATATTAATAAACTTCTTTCCTTAAAGGTATTTAATTATATTGCTTTAAAGGCATATTAAGTAAGCGTTTTAAGTAATAATAGCTTTAATCCCTTATAAGTTTATAACTACTTATCCCTTTTCCTTTTTATCTACTATTTTTTATACGATAAATACTAGCACCGCGAATAAAGTTAGCTTATAAACTTATTTTAATCGTTTTAATTTAGTTAGCTAGCTAAATATTATATTTACTACCTTCTTCTCCTTATCGCTTAATAAGTATAATATTAATATAACTTATTAATATTATTATTCTTTTATTAAGGAAATACGTATATATTTAGATTCGTATATATATACTACTCCCTTATCTTTTTAAAGGCGGGGAAATAATTAAAAGATATCTTAAACCTTTAATATATATTTTAAGTCCTTAGTATAGATCTAAACGCCTTTATTAATAGTAAGTTTAAGTAGGTTTTTAGTTTAGCTAATTTTAAGCTTATAGTTTACTATAAGATCCTTTTATAAAAAGTCCTTATAGGGTTTATTTTATTTAGGTTTTCTATAAAGACTTCTATTAAAGAAGTAGTAGTATTAACCTCTTTATATAGCTAAAACTGCTTATTAAGGTCCGTAATTATCCTTACTTTTTAGCTTAAGTAAAGTACTAATAGTTCTTTAAAATAGTTTATTGCTATAAATCTTATATAATCTTATATTATCGTTTAAGTAAGCTTAAAGCTATAAAGAAAAAATATTATATTACGCCTTAATAATAGCGCTTAAACTTTTATAAGTAAGGTATAGTTAAAACTAGCTAAAAGTATTATAGTAATTAAGTAAACTACCTATTTATATATTGCTAGTCTTAGCTAAACTATCTTAACTCTAGCTTTAATTTTTTTATAAGCCTTAATTTATAAGATTAATATAAAGTTAATAAGGTTCTTTTAATAAAAAACTAGAAAATCTTAGCTAAGTAATATATTAGCCGCTAAGCGTTTTATTATTTAAGCGACGATTTTTACCTTTATAACTTTAAGGCTACCGTTTAGCCTTCTTAGTATATATATAGTAATTTCTACTTATTTTATAATAGCCGTCCTTCCTACTCCTTAAATAGGAATTTATTATAAAGAGTTTATAATTATATCTTAAAAGGTCTTTACTAAGTCGGCTTAAATAAGGCTTTAATCTACCTTAGTATCTATATAAGCTTTAATACTTATCCCGGACCTTTTTTTTCTATAAACTAATAAGCGTATATAAGTAAATTATAATAGCTTATTAAAGCTTAATAGTTAAACGTTAAGAGAAGCCTTAACTATCTAAATACTTTATAGCTTTTAAATAACTACTTACTATACTAAGCTATATCTTTATATAGTAATATCTTATCTAAGGTTAAGGGGGTGTTTATCTTTAATATATTAGTAAAGCTTATTCTTTAAGGGGAATACTTTGCTATAAAATCTATATACTTTATTAGCCTCTTAAACTAAGTTTATTATAATATAGATTACGGTTTCCTTTAAGCTTTTATTAGTATTTATTTAAGCTCTTTTTATATTATACTTTTTATCCCTTAAATAATTATTCGTCTTTATTATAGTTCTTTCTTTAGTTATAAGGTATACCCGCTTTAGCTTTAGCGTTAATAAGTATATAGTTTTAAAGGTTCCTTCTGTTTTAAGCTAAAGGACCTTAGCTATTTAAACGGGTTTTTCTATTAACTTAGCGAGCGCTATAAAGCTTATAATTTATCTGCCTTTATTAAGCGGTTTAAAAACGTAGCCCGCGGCCTTAAAAAGCCTGTAATAAATAGCTAAAGCGTTCCGGACTATTCTTTAAGTATATATAAGGTATAGCTAATTATCCCTTATCTTTTTATAAGTTAAACCTATTTCTTTCGCGCTAATAAGTGCTTTTAAGATCCTTAAGTATATCTAACTTATAGCTAAGAAAGAATTTCCTTATATTTATTTATTTATTTATTTATTTATTAATATCCTTATTTCTTACTAAACGTTATAAGGAGTTTTATAAAGAGATATCTAGCTTTTAGTAAATTACTATAATTAAGTAGTGTAGCTATTTAAGCGAGGCCTAAGCTTTATATTATAAACGTGATATTTAAGACTTTAAGTTAGACTTTATAAGGGAGTAAAATATACTCTTCCGCAGCTTATAAGCTAAATTACAGCATGAATAACACGCGACATAAATACGCTAAAAGATATATTAAGTCCGCTATATAATTCTACATACTATACATATTTCTTTTTATTATTCCACGTATATATAAGCAAGGTATAAGCAGATTAAGAAGAGGTGTGTGTAGAGACTATATGCATAATCCGTGCTAAGTCGCTACGCCACCTCGTATTCCTTACAGAATTAATCCCTAGGCTTATAAAGATAATATTAACTTAATAATAGCTATTAGCCTACTATATAGAACTGCGCTAAATAAGGGGCTCTTTTCTAAATTACTTAAGTGACTTATAGCTTAGGAATTGTTTATATAAAAAGGCCTTAGTCCCCCCTTAATTATAAATAGATTATTAACCTTATATATACATATCTTTCTTATTTCTTTACTTTTTCGCACACTCTTAATATCTTTATAATCTCCTTACTTATAGCTATAAGCCTACTCTCTTTTATACCTATTCGCTCCTTAATCAACTTTATTACTATATTCTTAATAATAAAGTGCTCCTTATTAAGTACTTATATCGCTATATTTAAGCAGATTTTAAATATTTTTTATAAGGCGGAGATTTATCGGCTTAGTTTAATACTAAGCCTATTTAGCTTTTCTTATTATAGTGTTAAAAGGTCTTTAAAATACTATTCCGCTATACTTCCTTAAAGGAAAAAGGGTAATTTAATAGCTAATTTATCTATATAAGCCTTACCTTTATTAGTATTTTAGTAAATAAAGTTAATAAAACGGTCTACTTTTTAAAATATACTAGCCTTATTATCTTCTTAAACTTTATTAAAGGATACTTTTAGCAATCTTAATAAGTTAAATCTCCTTACATCCTTAGCTTATAATTAAGGTTTTTCTTAAGGCTTAATAAATATATCTTCTTTTCTTAGTGCTTAAAGGAGATTAAGGAATTGTTTATTTAATATTACTACTATTATTACTAAAAGGCTTAAGGCTATACTTAGTTTTAATATTTACGTGCTAAGTATAGATAAGTTTAGCTTATTAAAAGTATCGCTTACTATATCTTTATCGCTTATTATTAAGGTCTTAGTCTTAATACTTTTATTAAGCGCTTAACCTTTTATCTTATATACGTTTTAAAATCTAGTATGCCGCGGGGCCTTAAGTATAAGAGGCTTATTTTAATTAATTAAAAGTCTTAAAAATGCTTTAAATAGCGCGGCTATAGCGGATAAGGCTAAAAAGTAATACTAAACTAAGAAACTACTAAGTATCTTTTAAAGTGGATTTTTAGTTAAGGCCTATAAACTAAACTTTATTAGTAGTATATAGTAAAAATATCCGCTAAGCTTATCGTCTTAAAGAAAAAGTAACTTTATTATAAGCTTTATCTTAAGGGTATTTAGTAAGTAAAGAGCCGGAGGGTTTTAAGGTTAGCTTATCCTTACTTTTTCTATTTAAAGGATAATTAATCCGTTTAAGTAATACTAAATTTAGTTTACTTAATAATATAAGTTTTATTATTTTATAGTCTATCTTTTATTAATATTTTTAAAGTAAATTGCCTTTTAAAAGGCGGTAGTCTTAGCTTAGCTAAGTAAAACTTATTTTACGTCTTATTTAGCTTTATAGGCTATCGCGGTATAATATCTAAAAAGAAGATAAGGGAGATTATTAAACTAATATACTTAATAAGCCGCGGTCTTTTTTACTTTTATAGCTTTCCTATTTTAAAGTTTTATTATAAGCGCGTTAAGGAAAAGGTGCTTATTATTAAGGTTAAACTTAAAGGCTAAAAAGAGCTTTTTATTAAAGAAAATATCCTTTAGTATTTAACTTCTTATAAGATAAGTACTTAATTATACGATATAGTTGCTCTTAGCTTAGCGGATATTTAAGAGATTTCCGTTTAAATAAGTAAGAATTATTACTATTTACTATACCTTATAGTATAAAGATAAGGGGATAAGGCGCGGATTAATTATTATTAGTTAAGGCTAGTATTATAAACTAATTACCGCTAATTAAGGCTAATATTATAAACTAAATACCGCTAATCGGGCTAGTATAACGGACTAATTACTATATATAAACGTATATAAGGGTTTAAAAATAGTAAAAAACTTATCTTTTCTTTAAAGTATAGCTAGCTACTTTATACTTAGTCTTTTAAGCTAATTTTAAAGATTTTTAACTATACTATCTTTCCGTTTATTATTAGTATATAAATAGATTGTAAATATCCTTATAAAATTACTTAATAAACTAAGTATAAGCTTAGTTAAAAATACTTTAAACTATACTTAGGGAAATCCTTTAAATATCCTTAAATATCTCTTTAAAATCGTAATAAAGTCTATCTTATATTTTTTTAAGTGCTTTTATAATTAGAAATAAGTTAAACTATAATTAAGATATCCTATAGAAATCCTTAAATATTCTTTAAAGATATTAGCGGAATCCGCTTAGCGGTTTTTATAGTATCTTTTATAGTTAAAAACGTTATAAATTATAATTAAATAAGCTTTTAAGCCTTTATAGTTATATCTTAAAAACCTTAGCGGGGTCTAACTAATAATATTTATCGTATCTCTTTAAGTAAGCCTTAATAGTATATACTTTAAGCGTTCTTATCTCGGGGTTTTATAAGGCTTTTTAAGAGTAAAGGAAGGAGTTTCGGCATAGCTGTTTATATTTTATAATATATAATATACTGCGAAAGCCGCTTTTTAGCTTACTTTAAAGAAAGAAAAGGCTTTTATAAATTAAATTAAATTACTTATTAAGCTTTAAAAGATTTACTACTTAAGCCTTACTTAATAACTATTTATTTAAGTTAATATATCTTAAGAATATAAAGTAATATGTATAGCTTTTTACTTAAAGAATAGTATAAAATAAGATAAAAAGACTATATTAACTTAAACTAAGGTTTAGCTTATCGTTTAATTAAGCCGCGCCTTTTAAAGCGGAGAGCCGTAATACTAGCTTATAAAGCTTAAAGTAGCCGGTTTTATATTAGCGGTTTAAAAGCTACGTATTATAGTACTATCCGTAAAAACGCTATAAGGAGTTATCTTAATTAATTATATAAGTCCTTATAAAATCGTATACGAAAAATCCTTAATTTTTGTTAATATAAAATTTAATAATAAGCTAGTCCTTGTCTCTTAATACTTAAGCTAATTCCCGCTTAAGGTATATTATATTTTAAGTATTAAAAACGTTATACTAAACGCTTTTTTATATTTACTATACTAAATTAATAGGCCGGTATCTTAAAATAAAAAAAGAGAATTAAAACGTGTTTAAGAAAACAAGATAATAAACTACGTGTTTCTCTATATAAAAGTATTAATTTAATTACTACTTTACTAAAAAACAATTAATAGATATATAAGGGATATATAGTAAGTAAAGATTATTTTATAGCTTAGCGATAAGAATAGTATCCTTAAACTCTTATTTTTTTAGTTGTTAAAGTTACTATACTTTATAAAGAACGATAAATGCTAAAGACTATATATCCTTAAAACCTATACTAAGGAAATTATTAAAAACGCTAATACTAAATCTTTTTATACTAACTATACTTATATATAGTAAGATTTATTTAAGAGCTTGTTAATATTATAGCTTAATAAATATTTAAACGAAGTTATAAATAGCTATAACGCTTATTACTATAACTAAATTAATTAAAATAAGATACTAAAATAACTTATCCCGATTTAAAGCCTGTTACTTTTATACTATATAATAGCGATAAACTTTATTACTTAGCTCTTAATAGTTTAAGCCGAAAATTCCCTATAAAAAGATCTTATAAAGAAACTTTTTAATACCTTATTAATTATTACTAATAAATTCTTAAAGATATATCTCTTTATCTTAAGTAATAAATAGTTTATAATAAAAGACTAAGTATAAGTATTATATACTAAGCTATTCCGCGCTAATAAAGAGATTTTAAAAAGGATAATCTTAAACTAAAATATAAAGTTTACTTTAATGTTTTAGCGGACTTTATAGTAAACCTTTAGATTAAAGCTTTTTATATTTACCGCTTAGTACCTTTAAACTAATAGCTTATTAAAAAGGCGAAACTAAACTATAAAAATCGCGCTATAATTCTTTACCGCTAAGTTTTTAAACTTATACTAAACTAATATATTAATAGCCTTTTAGTTTGGCTTTAATAACTCTTTCTCCTTAATAATTTATATAGCTTTAAGCGAGCTTATTATAAAGATAAGAATAAATAACAATCTTAAGTTTTTTAGTAACTACTTATATTTATAAAACTAAGAAGTCTTATAAAAAGAAGCTAAGTTATATTACGGAATTTAAACGGCTATGCTTAAACTCCTTACTTTACTCTTAAGGAGCCTTATAAAACCTTATAATAAGAACGCTTAAAGCACGTACTATAAAAGCTCGCTTAAGGAGATATAATGAATATTACCGGTTAGACTTTATTAAGGTTTTTAAGATATAACTATAAAGGGTTAAGAGCCTACTTAACTATAGTTTACGATATCTTAAACTATAAAAAACACTATAGAAACTACTAAGCGGATTCCGCTTATATCTTAAAGGGATATCTAAGGATTTCCGCGGGATATCTTAATTATAGTTCGACCCGTTTTTAACTATAAAAGCACCTTAAAAGATATAAGATAAACCTTATCGCGATTTTTAAAGGATATTTAAGGATATTTAAGGGATTTGCTTAATTATTGTTTATAGTATTTTTAACTAAGCGTATACTTAGTTTATTAAGCGATTTTATAAAGATATTTATAGTTTATCTACGTACTATAAAGAAGTATAGTTAAAGATCCTTAAAATTAGCTTTAAAAACTAAGTATAAAGTAGCTAGCTATACCTTTAAGAATAGATAAGCTTTTTATTATTTCTAAACCCCTATATACGTTTATATATTAAAATTAGTTTATTATACTAGCTTAATTAGCGGTAATTAGTTTATAATATTAGCCTTAACTAGCGGTAATTAGTTTATAGTACCGGCCTTATTAGCGGTAATTAGTCCGCGCCTTATCCCCTTATCCTCGCGCTATAAAGTATAGTAAATAGTAGCAATTCTTACTTATTTAAACGGAAATCCTTTAAATATCCACTAAGCTAAAAGCAACTATATCGTACGATTAAATACTTATTTTATAAGAAGTTAAATACCGAATAATATTTTCTTTAGTAAGAAGCTTTTATTAGCCTTTAAGTTTAACCTTAATAATAAGTACCTCTTCTTTAACGCGCTTATAATAAAACTTTAAGATAAGTAGGCTATAAAAGCGGAAAAGGCCGCGGCTTACTAAATATATTAGTTTAATAATCTCCCTTACCCTTTTTTAAAGTACTATACTATAATAACTTATTAAGCTAAACGGGACGTAAAATAAGTCCCGCTTAGCTAAGCTAAGACTATTACTTTTTAAAAGGCAATCCGCTTTTAAAATACTAATAAATAATAGACTATAAAACGATAAAACTTATATAACTAAGTAAACTAAATTTAGTATTACCTAAATAAATTAATTATCCTTTAAATAAAAAAAGTAAAAATAAACTAACCTTAAAAATATCTAGCTCCCCGCTTACTAAATACCCTTTAGATTAAGCTTATAATAAAGTTACTCTTTCCTTAAGACGATAAGCTTAGCGGATATTTTTACTATATACTATTAATAAAGTTTAGCTTAAAGGCCTTAATTAAAATTCCGCTTTAAAAGATACTTAGTAGTTTCTTAGTTTAGTATTACTATTTAGCTTATTTACTATAGCCGCGCTAATTAAGGCATTTTTAAAACTCTTAATTAATAAAAATAAGCCTCTTACGCCGGGGGCCTTATAGTATACCGGATTTTAAGATACGTATAAAATAAAAGGTTAAGCGCTTAGCGAGTGTATTAAGACTAAGACCTTAATAATAAGTAATAAGGACGTAGTAAGCAATACCTTTAGTAAGCTAAACCTATCTATACTTAGTATATAAATACTAAGACTAAGTATAGCCTTAAGCCTCTTAGTAAGAATAGTAATAATATTAAATAAATAATTTCTTAGTCTTTTTTAAGCATTAAGAAAAGAAGACGTACTTATTAAGCTTTAAGAAAAATCTTAATTATAAGCTAAGGATATAAGGAGATTTAACTTATTAAGACTTTTAAAAGTATCCTTTAATAAAGTTTAAGAAGACGATAAGGCTAGTATATTTTAAGGAGTAGACCGTTTTATTAACTTTATCCGCTAAAACGCTAGTAAAAGCGAGGCCTATATAGACGAATTAGCTATTTAATTGCCCTCCTTCTTTTAAGGAAGTGCGGCGGAATAGTATTTTAAGGACCTTTTAGAACTATAATAAAAAGAACTTAATAAGCTTAGTGTTAAGCTAAGCCGATAAATCTCCACCTTATAAAAATAGTTCGGAATCCACTTAAATATAATAATATAAGCACTTAATAAAAAGCACTTTAATATTAAAGATATAGTAATAAGATTTAACTTTAAGTCTTAAATATCGCGCTTATAATATAAAGCTAAGGCCGCGCTTTACTAGCTAAACTACTTAACTATAGTAATATACTAAAAGCTAGATATCTATTTATAAGAATCCTTATAACTTTTAGTAAGAAATAAGGATATTAATAAATAAATTAATAAATATAAGAAAATTCTTCTTTAGCTATAAGTTAAATATACTTAAGGATCTTAAAAGCACTTACTAGCGCATAACTATAATATTACCTTATTTAAACTAAAGTCCTTCTTAGTATACTTATCTATATAGCTCTTAAGATTTAAAGTAGACGTTATTAGCTTAATAAATATAGATAAACGTATACAAGCCTTAAAGGATATCGCGTTTTTAAAGAACCTTTAATAGCTTAAGAAATAAATCGGCCTTATTAAGTAGCTACGTTATATAGTAACGCATTTTGCTAAGGAATTTAACGTCTTATAAAAAAAAAAAAAAAAGCTACTTTAAGTAAGATAAAAAGAAGGAGTCCCTTTAAGGAGCTAAAGATAAGCTTAATACGCTACGAAAGCCGCTTTCTAGCTTACTTTAAAAAAAAAGGCCTTTGCGATTTTAACTAAAAAACTTACTAAGCCTTAAACGATTTACTACTTTAACCCCGCTTAATAACTATTTATTTAGATCGATATATCTTAAGAATATAAAGTAGCGGCTATAGCTTTTTACCTAAAAAAAGGCACGAAATAAGATAAAAAGACGCTACTAGCCCGGACTAAGGTTTAGCTTATCGTTTACTTAAGCCGCGCCTTTTAAAGCGGAGAACCTTAATATTAGCTTACGGAACTTAAAGTAGCCGGTTTAGTATAAGCAGTATATAAGTTATGCATTATAGTACTATTTATAAGAACGCTATAAGTAATTATCTTTACTAACTATATAAGTATTTACGAAATTGTATATTAGAAATCCTTATTCTTTATTAATATAAAATCTAATAATAAGCTAGTCTTTGCGTTTTAATACTTAAGCTAATTCCCGCTTAAAGTATACTATATTTTAAGTATTGAAAACGTTATACTAAACGCGCTCTTACGTCTACCGTATTAAGATAATAAGCCGGTATCCTTAAACTAAAAAGGGGAATTAAAACATATTTAAGAAGATAAGATAATAAACCGCGTATTCTTTTACGCAGAAGTATTAATTAAATTACCGCTCCGCTAAAAAATAATTAATAAATATATAGAGGATATATAGTAAGTAAAAATTATAGCATAGCTTAATAATAAGGATAGTATCCCTAAACTCTTATTTCTTTAATTATAAGGATTGCTATACTTTATAGAGAATAATAAACGCTAAAGACTATATATCCTTAAGACTTACGCTAAAGGGATCGTCGAAGACGCTTACGCTAGATATTTTTATACCGGCTGTACTTATATATAGTAAGATCTATTTAAAAGCTTCTTAATCTTATAGCTTTATAAATATATAAACGAGGTTATAGATAGCTATAATACTTACTATTATAACTAAACCGATTAAAGTAAGATACTAAAGTAGCTTATCCCGATTTAAAGCTTACCGGTTTTATACTATATAATAGCGATAGACTTTATTACTAAGCTTTTAGTAGTTTAAGCTAAACAATCGCTATAAAAAGATCCTATAAAGAACTTCTTTAATACTTTATTAACTATAACTAATAAATTCTTAAAAATATATCTCCTTATCTTAAGTAATAACTAGTTTATAGCGGAAGATTAAGTATAAGCGTTATATATTAAGCTACTCCGCGCTAATTAAGGGATTCTAAAGGGGATAATCTTTAACTAAGATATAAAGTTTACTTTAGCATTTTAGCGGACCTTATAGTAAGCCTTTAGATCGAAGCTTTTTATATTTACTACTTAGTACCTTTAAACTAATAGCTTATTAAAAAAGCGAAACTAAACTATAAAAATCGCGCTACGATTCTTTACCGCTAATGTCTTAAACCTATACTAAACTAATATACTAATCGCCTTTTAGTTTAGCCTTAATAATTCCTTCTTCTTAGTAATTTACGCGGCTTTTAATAAGCTTATTATAAAGATAAAAATAAATAACGGCCTTCGGTTCTTTAATAACTACTTATACTTACGAAACTAAGAGGTTTTATAAAAAGAAGCTAAGTTAGCTATTATTTATACTTAAGCCGCTATAAAGAATAGATATAATAAGAAATACTAACTATTAAAATTTAAGCTTAGCAATTAAGTTAGCTATAGCTTAGTAAAAGCTACTATGTTGCGGATAGTAAACTAGCGAAGCTTTAAAAAAGACGCACTAAGCCGTTTAAAGTTACCGCTTAAGTAAGATAGCTTATATACCGGCTAAATATAAAAAGGTCCTTTAATATCTATTTAGTCGTTTTAGTAGTATAACTATGCTTAGCGGACGAGCTAGCTATACGCTTAAGATTAGTTTAAGATAAAGGGATACCTTACTTAAATAAGTAAAAAGTAAAACGAATTCTATAAAGCCGTATAATAAAAAAAGGCGGCGGAAAACTAAAAAAGGAGTTCTTTATAGCTTAAAAAGTATTAAAGGTTAAAGCAGCAGCGAAATTGTGGGGAAATTAGGAGATTACGTAATGTTATGTGTTAAAGGTTAGAGCAGCAGCGAAATTGTGAGGAAATCAGGAGATCACGTAATGTCACGTGATAGAGGAGTCGATGTTGTGTAAGGCAGGATTTTAGCTAGAATTA
>JAPEBW010002211.1:0-14050 GCA_027405785.1 Ophiocordyceps robertsii
TACTTTATAGTTTAATAAAGGACGAACCTAGAACGAAACCCTTAAATAATTTAAATACGGCAATACCTAACAATAACTATATAAGGAATAGTAACGATAAGGAGAACAAAGCTTCTTATATAGATATAAATATCGTAACAATAAATATCGTAACGAAAAACAATAAGATAACTAGTATAACTAAAGATAATACGACTACGACTAATATAATATAAGCGAAAATAACGCCGAACCTTAGTAAAGAAACTAAAAGCCCCGGAGATAATTATAAAGCTACTTATAATTTATTAAGAGAAAATCTATTAAATACCTTAAAAGATATTAAGTAGTAATACCCTAAGTAGAAAGATAAGATTAAGAAGAAACGGAATAAGAGAAAGACTAAGAATAGGATATATAAGATTAGCTTATAGTGTTTAGAAGGTACTATTAATTTAAAGCACCCCGAAGAGCGAATATAGTATATAAGACGTTCGGAAGGTACTATTAATTTAAAACACCTTAAGGATTATTATCTAAAAATACCTAGATATATACTAAAAAGATATTTCGATATATTTACGCCGCTACTTAAAGATAGATTACTACTATGCGGTAGTTAAGATTACGAAATTAAGTTAAAAGAAGGCTTTAAGCCTAGATTCCGTAAGATATATAACTTAAATAAGAAGTATTTAAAGTTATTAAAAGAATATATCGACGAAAACCTACGAAAAGGTTATATTAAAGAGTTTAAATTAAAGTATAAAGCTCTTATATTATTTACTCCGAAGAATAGTAAAGATAAAGAAAAAATTCAACTTTATATTAATTTTAAAAAGATAAATAACGATATAATAAAGGACCGGACTCTATTACTTTTTATAAGCGAAATAAGAGATAGATTAGCTAATAAGCAGTAGTATACTAAGGTTAACCTTAAATCTACTTATAGCTAAATACGTATTAAAGAAGGAGAGGAATTTAAAATAGCCTTTAGAACGCGATATAGACTTTACGAATTTTTAGTTATGCCTTTAGGATTAACTAATATACCGGCAACCTTTTAAAAGAGAATTAATAGTATATTAAATCCTTATTTAGACCTTTTCTACACGGCTTATTTAGATAATATTATTATTTACTTAGATATACTAAAGTAACACTATAAAGAAGTCGATATAGTACTAAAAGCGTTAAGAAAAGCTAGCTTATATATTTTACTAAAGAAATATAGCTTTTATATATAAGAAGTAGAATTCTTAGGGCATATAATTACTCCTTTTTATATAAGGATAAACCTATAAAAGATTTTTATAATTAAAGATTAGCTAATTCCTATAAATATTAAGGAAATCTAAAGCTTTATAAGATATATAAATTATTATAAGAAGTTTATATCGGACTTTTCTAAGATAATTATACTAATCCTCTTAGTATTAAAGAAAGCTAAAACGGACCCTTTTAAGTAAAACTTAAAAGTAGATAAAGCTTTTAAAAAGATTAAAGGATTGCTTATTAAAGAACCTATATTAAATACCTATAATATAGAGAAGCCGTTAGAATTAAAAACGGATGCTTTTAATTTTTTATTAAGCGCGTAACTAAGTTAGCGCGATAAAAATATTATTTTTAAACGGATAGCCTTTTACTCGAAGAAGCTAGTAGATATAGAGATTGATTATCCTATTTATAATAAAGAATTCTTAGCTATTATATATGCTTTTAAAGAATTTCAGCATTATATTTTAAGAAATAAATATAAACTTAAGGTTTATATAGATTATAAGAATATTAGTTATTTTGCTACGACGTAGTAGTTAAATACTAGGAAAATAAGATAAGCTAAATTCCTTTTAAAATTTAATTATAAGATTATTTATAAGAAAGGTTTTAAGAATAACTAAGCTAATGCAATTAGCCGATAACCGGACCTTAATAATAAAAAAGAGCCTTATAAAGAGACCTTATTATTTTTAAATAATAATAGTAATTTAAAGTTAAAGACGTTATATATATTATTTAACGTATAAGCAGATCTTATTACTTTAGAATTACTTAAGAATTCTTATAAGAACCTAAATAAGAAAAGATATAAGAATCTTAAGTAAGAGGGAAAAATAGCGTTTTAAAAGAATAAGCTATTCCTTACCTTAAGGACTAAGAAAATATTTATAACGGATTTTTATTCGCACTTATTATACGGACATTAAGGTATTACGAAAACCTATAATAGAATTAAAAACTATTATAATACCTATAACCTCTATAAGAAACTTTAAGGAGTTATTAAGTTATACGAAGTATATAATAAAAGCAAGGCTATACGATATAAGCCTTATAGTAACTTAATTCCTTTAAAAGTTCCTTTAAGACCTTAAGACTTTATAGCTTTAGACTTTATTACGAAACTACTAAAGTCTATAGATCTTACGACTAGTATAAAATACGATTTTATTTTAGTTATAGTTAATCGTCTTACGAAGTATAGCTACTTTATTTTAACGTATAAAGCTATAAACGTAAAAAGGTTATCTTATACTTTTATAAGATATATTATAGCTAATCGAGGACTTTTAAGTTCGATTATTTTAGATAGGGATCGGAAATTTATTTCGAATTTCTAGTAAGGCTTAACGCGAGCCTTAGGTATAAAGCATAAATTATCTACTGCCCTTTACCCTATTATAGACGGAATAACAAAACGATTAAATTAAACGCTTAAGCAATACCTTAAAAGCTACGTAAATTATTAGTAGGATAATTAGCTTTCTTAATTGCTTATAGCATAGTTAGCGTATAATACCTCTTATTCTAAGCCTATTAAGAATACTTTAGCATTCGCGAATTATAGCTTTATACCTAAAGCCTATAGGTCTTCTTTACTTAAAGAGGTTATAGCCGAAAAAGCTATATTAAACTCTAAGTAGTTAAGAAGCTTATACGGATTTATAAAATTAGAATTTAAATATATTGCTAAGAAGATATTATATTATTATAATAAAAGATAGTCTTTAAAACCTTCTTTATCTAAAGGCAATAAAGTATATCTTTTAATGAGAAATCTTAAGACTAATAGACTTAATAAGTCTTTAGATTATAAGAAGATAGGACCTTTTAAAGTTATAGAGAAAATAAAAAAGGTTAATTATAAGTTAGAACTTCTAACTAGTTTACTTATATACCCTATTTTTTATATATCTTTATTAAAGCCGACTTTATAGAATACTAAAGTAGTAAGAGAGCTAGACTTAAAGAAAGTTAAAAAGAGCGAATATATAGTAAAGACTATACTCGCTAAGAAAATAGAAAATTAAAAACACTTTTATTTAGTAAAGTAAAAGGACTATCTTAGTTTAGATAATACCTAAGAACCTATAAAGCACTTAAGAAATGCTTTAAAAAAGGTTAAGGATTTTAATTAATAAAACCCTTAAGAGGAAGTGTTAGCTTCTTTAAGCTAGGATTTCTTTACTATCTTAAATAATAAAAGTAAAAGGAAATTTATATTAGATTCTTTTAAAAAAAGATCTATAAAGATAAAAGATTAGGATTTTGTTTAAAAAACTCCTAAGGTTACTCTCTTTAAAGTAAGATTTCTTTAATTATTTAAATAGTTTCTTAAAGGTTAAGAAGAACCTATAAGAAAAGGACGTTTATCTTTCTAAGTTTAAAAAGACCTTAAAGAGGGGAATATATAACGGAAACCTTATTCTGTTAGTAATCCTAAGTACTAAGAAGTACTAATATCTAGTAAAGTAAATACCGCTAAATATAAAGGAGTAACTAGTAAAGTAAATACCGCTAGTTATAAGTTATAACTATTAAAGTAAATACTAGTAGTTATTAGGAGAGACGATATAGCTTAATAGTTAAAGATAGCTAGTATTAGCTATAAGCGGTATAGGCTAAACGCGCTAATATTCGGCTTAAGCTAGCTTCGGCTAGTAATAGGATTCGTATTAAAAGAGATTAACTAATACTTTATATAATCGACCGATGCCTCGTATAAAGCTAAGGCAAGAGGCCTTCTTTTAAAAGAAGATAGAATCTTATAAAAGGTTTTAAGATAAGGATATTTAGTCTTATAGGCTAGTCGTAAGTAATAAAGCGTATATTACTTATAACTAATAATAAAGATAGTGCAAGCTATTTCTATTAGCTTAAGAAGTAGTTTAATAACCTTATAAGTTATACGAGGTATAAGTTATAGCTTAATATATAAAAGCATATAAAAGCATGTAAAAGCATATAAAAGGGGAACCTTTTAGTAGCCTTAAAAAAGTATAAACGGAGGTCTTTACCCCTCTTTCCCTTAACTCCTTTCCTTTCCTTTTTTCTTTTTCTTTAGCTAGTTTTAACCTAAGACATCCGCATAATAAGATACCCTTACCTTATTCGGTTTAGTAGTTTATACTAAGTCTTCTTTATTATAGAATCTAGACGGCCACGCCCGGACTCCTTACTTTACTCTTAAGGAAGCCTTACGGAACCCCGCGACGGGAATGCTTAAAGCACGCACTACGAAAGCTCGCCTAAGGAGATACGACGAACATTACTAGTCGGACCCCGCTAAGGTTTCCGGGATATAACTATAAAGGGTTAAGAGCCTACCTAACTATAGTTTATAACGTCTCTAACTAAAAGAGATACTATAGAAACTATTAAGCGGATTCCGCCGGTATTTTTAATGGATTTCTAAGGATTTCCGCGGGATATCCTAACTATAGTTCGACCTATTTCTAACTATAAAAGCACCTTAAAAGATATAGGATAAACCTTACCGCGATTTTTAAGGGATATTTAAGGATATCTAAAGGATTTCCTTAACTATAGTCTATAGTATTTTTAACTAAGCTTATACTTAGTTTATTAAGCGATTTTACGAGAATATTTACGGTTTACTTTATATACTACGGATAGTATAGTTAAAGATCCTTAAAAGTAGCTTAAAGGATTAAGTATAAAGTAGCTAGCTATACCTTTAAGAATAGATAAGCTTTTTACTATTTTTAAACCTTTATATACGATTACGTGCGGTAATTAGTTTATTATACCGGCCTAACTAATAGTAATTAGTTTATAGTACTAGCCTTAACTAGCGGTAATTAGTTTATAATACCGGCCTTAACTAGCGGTAATTAGTCCGCGCCTTATCCCCTTATCCTTACGCTATAAGGCGTAGTAAATAGTAGCAATTCCTACTTATTTAAACGGAAATCCCTTAAATATCCGCTAAGCTAAAAGCGACTATATCGCACGGTTAAGTACTTATCCTATAGGAAGTTAAATACTAAATAATATTTTCTTTAGTAAGAAGCTCTTATTAGCCTTTAAGCTTAACCTTAATAATAAGCACCTCTTCCTTAACGCGCTTATAATAAAACTCTAAGATAAGTAGGCTATAAAAGCGGAAGAGGCCGCGGCCTACTAAGTATACCGGTTTAATAATCTCCTTTACCCCTTTTTAAGGTACTATACTGTAATAGCCTATAGAGCTAAATAAGACGTAGAATAAGTCCCGCTTAGCTAAGCTAAGACTACTACCCTTTAAGAAGCAATCCGCTTTTAAAATACTAATAAAGGATAGACTATAAAACGATAGAATCTATATAACTAAGTAAACTAAATTTAGTATTACCTAAATAGATTGATTATCCTTTAAATAAAAGAAGTAAAGATAAGCCGACCTTAAAACTCTCCGGCTCCCCGCTTACTAAATACCCTTTAAATTAAGCCTATAATAAAGTTACTCTTTCCTTAAGATAATAAGCTTAGTAGATATTTCCACTATATACTACTAATAAAGTTTAGCTTAAAGGCCTTAATTAAAAATCCGCCTTAAAGGATACTTAGTAGTTTCTTAATCTAGTATTACCGTTTAGCCTTATCTACTATAGCCGCGCTAATTAAGGCATTTTCGGGACTCTTAATTAATAAAAATAAGCCTCTTACACCGGGGGCCTTATAGCGTACCGGATTCCGGGACGCGTATAAAACGGAAGGTTAAGCACTTAGTAAGAGTATTAAAACTAAGACCTTAATAATAAGTAATAAGGACGTAGTAAGCGATACCCTTAGCGGGCTAAACCTATCTATATTAAGCGCGTAGATACTAAGACTAAGCATAGCCTTAAGCCCCTTAGTAGGAATAGTAGTAATATCGAACGAATAATTCCTTAGTTTCCTTCGGGCACTAAGAAAAGAAAACGCGCTTACTAAGCCTTAAGAAAAACCTTAACTACGAGCTAAGGATATAAGGAGATTTAACTTATTAAGACCTTTAAAAGCATCCTTTAACGAAGTTTAAGAAGACGATAAGGCTAGTATGTTTTAAGGAGTAGACCGTTTTATTAACTTTATCCGCTAAAACGCTTATAAAAGCAAGGCCTATACGGACGAATTAGCTATTTAATTGCCCTCTTTCCTCTAAAAAAGTGCGGCGGAATAGTATTCCGGGGACCTCTTAAAACTATAATAAGAAGAACTTAGTAAGCCCGGCGTTAAACTAAGCCGATAGATATCCGCCTTATAAAAACGGTTTGGAATCCGCTTAAATATAGCAATATAAGCACTTAATAAAGAGCACTTTACTATTAAAGATATAGTAGTAAGATCCGACTTTAAGTCTTAGATATCGCGCTTATAATATAAAGCTAAGGCCGCGCTTTACTAGCTAGACTACTTAACTATAGTAATCTATTAAAAGCTAGACGTTTACTTATAAGAATCCTTATAACGCTTAGTAAGGAACGAGGATATTAATAGATAGATTAATAAATATAAGGAAATTCTTCCTTAGCTATAAGTTAAATATACTTAAGGATCTTAAAAGCACTTACTAGCGCGAAAGAAATAGGTCTAACCTATAAAAAGGCGAGGGCTAACTAGCTATACTCTATACGCACCTAAAGGATAGTTTAGGACGCCCCGGCTATCTATCGAAGGCTCGCCGGGACTAAAGGTTACGTTTTTAAACCGCTTAGTAAAGATAGATATACTTTAAGCCTTATAGCGCTCGCTAAGTTAAGGAAGAAACCCGCCTAAATAGTTAAGAATATAAGTTAAAGTCCTTTAGCTTAAGAGAGAAAGGACTTTCGGGACTATATACTCGCTAACGCTAAAGCTAAAATAGGTATACCCCGCGACTAAGGAAGGAACTATAGTAAAGACCGACGACTATTTAAAGGATAAAGAGTATAATATAGAAAGAGCCCGGTCGGATACTAATAAAAGCTTAGAGGAAACCGCAATCTATACTATAGCAGACTTAGTATAGGAGGCCGATAAAGCGTGCGGATTTTACGGCGAAGTATTCCCCTTAAAGAATAAGCTTTACTAATACATTAAAAATAAACACCCCCTTAACCTTAGCTAAGATATTGCTATATAAAGACGTAGCTTAGTATAGTAAGTAGTTATTTAAAAGCTATAAAGCGTTTAGATAGTTAAGGCTTCCTTTAATGTTTAGCTATTAAACCCCGATAGGCTATTACGATTTACCTACGCACGCTTACTAGTCTATAGAAAAGAAGGGCCTAAGATAAGTATTAAAGCCTATATAAATACTAAGGTAAACTAAAGCCTTATTTAAGCCGACTTAATAAAGACTTTTTAAGACGTAACTATAAACTCCTCTTAATAAATTCCTATTTAAGGAGTAGGAAGAATAGCTATTATTAAATAAGCGGAATTTACCGCTTATATACTAAGAAGGCTAGACGGTAGCCTCGCGGTTATAAAGGTAAGGATCGGCGCTTAGATAGTAAAACGCTTAGCGGTTAATATATTACTTAGCTAAGACTTTTTAGTTCCTTACTTAAGGGACCTTATTAACTTTACGTTAGTCTTATAAATCGGGGCTTATAAAGGGATTAAAGCCGAAGTTAAGATAGTCTAGCTAGGACTAGCGATATATAAATAGGTAATTTACTTAGTTACTACGATAATTCTAGCTAGTTCTAGCTACGCCCTACCTATATAGGTCCGGGCGCCGCTATTAAGGCGTAATATATTATTTTTCCTTAATAACCTTAGGTTCGCCCGGATAATAATATAGAATTATACGAGCTTTATAGCGATAAACTATTTTAAGGAACTACTAGTGCTCCGCTAAGGCTAAAAGGTAAGGATAATCATAGACCTTAATAAGTAGTTCTAGCTATATAAGGAGGTCGACGCTACTACTCCCTTAGCGGAAGCCCTTATAAAAATTCCGGATAAAATAAACCTTACCGAGGATTTCTTATAAAAGAATCTTACTATAAACTATAAACTTAGAATTAGCCGAACTAAGGACCTACCCGAACTTACTACTAATAAGGGCGTTTAGATTTACGCTAAAGACCTAAAATACGTATTAAAAGTCTAAGATATCCTTTAATTATTTCCCCGCCTTTAAAAGGATAAGGGAGTAGTATATATAGACAAATCTAAATATATACGTATTCCTTTAGTAAAAGGATAGTAATACTAATAAGTCGTATTAAGATTATACTTATTAAGCGATAAAGATAAGAAGGTAGTAAATACGATATTCGGCTAGCTAACTATATAAGGCCGATTAAAATAAGTCTATAGGCTAACCTTATTCGCGGCGCTAGTATTCGTAGTATAGAAGACGGTAAACGGAAAAGAGAAAGGATAAGTAGTCGTAGACTTATAAGGGATTAACGCTATTACTACCTTAAACGTATACATAATGCCCCTTTAAAGCGATATAATTAACCGCCTTTAAGGAAAGAAGTTTATTAGTGCGGTAAACGTACGATCGTTTTTTTATTAGTTTTTAATTTACTAAGACTACCGAGAAAGGTTTATAGTTATAAGCTATCGCGGGCTAAAAAGATTACTAGTAATACTTATAGGCTTTAAGAACTCCTTAGTATACGTTTAAAGGTTTATCGATAACGTCCTCCGTAGATACTAAGAATACGCGGCGGCCTATATCGACGATATTATTATATACTTTAATATAGCTAAAGAACACTTTTAATATTTAAAGGCCGTATTCCGCGCCTTTTATAACTATAATATTACCTTATCTAAACTAAAGTCCTTCTTAGCGTACCTATTTATATAGCTCTTCGGATTTAAGGTAAACGCTATTAGCTTAATAAATATAAATAAACGCATATAAGCCTTAAGGGATATCGCGTTCTTAAAGAACCTTTAATAGCTTAAGAAATAGATTAGCCTTACTAAGTAGCTACGCTATATAGTCCCGCATTTCGCTAAGGAAGTTAACGTCTTATAAAAACGAAAGACGGAGCTACTCCGGGTAAGATAGGAAGAAGGAGTCCCCTTAAGGGGCTAAGGATAAGCTCGATACGCCGCGAAAGCCGCTTTTTAGCTTACTTTAAAAGAAAAAGAGGCCTTTACGATTTTAACTAAGAAACTTACTAAGCTTTAAACGATTTACTACTTTAACCCCGCTTAATAACTATTTATCTAGATCGATATATCTTAAAAATACGGAGTAGCGGCTATAGCTTTTTACTTAAAAGAAGGTATAGAATAAGATAAAAAGACGCTACTAGCCCGGACTAAGGTTTAGCTTATCGTTTACTTAAGCCGCGCCCTTTAAGGCGGAGAACTTTAATACTAGCTTATAAAACTTAAAGTAGCCGGTTTAGTATAAGCAGTATATAAGCTACGCACTATAGTACTATCTATAAGAACGCTATAAGTAGTTATCTTTACTAACTACGTAAGCACCTACGGAATCGTATACTAAAAATCCTTATTCTTTACTAGCATAAAATCTAATAATAAGCTAGTCCTTACGTCTTAATACCTAAGCTAATTCCCGCTTAAGGTATGCTATATCCTAAGCGTTAAAAACGTTATACCGGACGCGCTCTTACGTTTACCGTACTAAAACGATAAGCCGGTATCCTTAAACTAAAAAGGGGAATTAAAACGTATTTAAGAAGATAAGATAACGGACTGCGTGTTCCTTTACGCGGAAGCATTAATCGAATTGCCGCTCCGCTTAAAAATAATCGACGGATATATAAAAGATATATAGTAAGTAAAAATTATAGCGTAACTTAGCGATAAGGATAAGGTCCCCGGACTCTTATTCCTCCGGTCGTAGGGGTTGCTATACTTTACGGAGAATAATAGACGCCGGAGACTATATATCCTTAAGACTTACGCTAAGGAGATCGTTAAAGACGCTTACGCTAAATACTTTTATACCGGCTATATACGTATATAGTAAGACCTATATAAAAGCTTCTTAATCCTATAGCTTAGTAAATATATAAATAAGGTTATAAACGGCTATAATACTTACTACTATAACTAAACTAACTAAGGTAAGATACTAAGATAGCTTATCTTAATTTAAAGCCCGCCGGTTTTATACTATATAATAGCGATAGACTTTATTACCAGGCTCTTAGTAGTTTAAGCTAAACAATCCCTATAAAAAGATCTTATAAAGAACTTCTTTAATACTTTACTAACTATAACTAATAAATTCTTTAAAATATATCTCCTTATCCTAAGCAATAACTAGTTTATAGCAAAAGATTAAGTATAAGCGTTATATACTAAACTACTCCGCGCTAATTAAAGGATTTTAAAAAGGATAATCTTTAACTAAGACGTAAAGTTTACTTTAGTATTTTAAAGGACCTTATAGCAAGCCTTCGGATCGAAGCTTTTTATATTTACCGCTTAGTACCCTTAAACTAATAGCTTATCGGAAAAGCAAAACTAAACTATAAAAATCGCGCTACGATTCTTTACCGCTAATTTCCTAGACTTACGCTAAACCGATATACTAGTCGCCCTTTAGTTTAGCCTTAATAATTCCTTCTTCTTAGTAATTTACGCGGCTTTTAGTAAGCTTATTATAAGGATAAAAATAGATAATAGCCTCCGGTTCCTTAGTAACTACTTATACCTACGAAACTAAAAAGTCTTATAAAAAGAAGCTAAGTTAGCTATCGCTTATACTTAAGCCGCTATAAAGGATAAATATAATAAGAAATACCGCCCGCTAAAATTTAAGCCTAGCGATTAAGTCTAGCTATAGCTTAGTAAAGGCTACTATATTATAGATAGTAAACTAATAAAGCTTTAAAAAAGACGCACTAAGCCGTTTAAGGTTACCGCTAAAGTAAGATAGCTTATATACCGGTTAAATATAAAAAGGTCCCTTAATATTTATTTAGTCGTTTTAGTAGTATAACTACGCTTAGTAAACGAGCTAGCTATATGTTTAAGACTAGTTTAAGACGAAGAGATACTTTACTTAAACGAGTAAGAAGTAAAATAAATCCTATAAAGCCGTATAATAAAGAAAGGCGGCGGAAAGCTAAGGAAGGAGTTCTTTATAGCTTAAAAAAGCTAGCTAAGTAGCTATAACTTATAAGTAAACGAAAAAGCGGTCTTTTTACTAAAGATCGTAAAAACCTTCGAAAAAGCATAAAAGGAGTTAGCTACTTAAGTAGTTTAAACAAGAGCATAACGCGCGGCCTTTATAACTTAATATAAAACTCTCCGACTAAGAGAATTAAGTAGTTAAGCCTAAGCATAAGACCTAAAAGCTATTATAGGTTATAAAAAACTATAACTTATTACGCTTAAGGTAATTAGTTATTTTAATAATAATATACCGCCGTTTACCTTAAGTAATAAGGTCTTTTTAGCCTTATAGTATACCTATTTAAATTCTCTCCGCCGCCCGCCCTCTCTCCTTTCCTTTTTTCTTTTTATAACTATATTTCCCTTTATTACCGGCTATAGCCCGCCGCACCTCGCTTACTTTTATATATATAACCTTCTTTACCTTAAGCTTACGATCCTTATACTCCTATTTTAAGTCTTTTTATCGTTTAATATCCTTTATAGCTAAGACTAGCTATTCTATAATTACTTTTTTAGCCCGCTTTCTTATAAGCCCTTATGCTTTTAATATAAAGGATATAAGTAAGCCCTTAAGCTTTATAAAAATAAGGCGGCTATCCTCTATAGCCTTAAGTCCCTTAGCGAGAGTTAAAACCTTTAAGTTTAAGCTTCTATATAAACTTACGCCGCCTTCCGTAGCCGCGCTTAAGCTAATAAATTCGACTTAAACTATAGTACTATAAAGGATAGCTTATACTACCCTTTTTAAATACTTAACTTAAACGACTCGCCTCCTAGCCTTATACTATAGCGAGGTCTAAACGGCCGGTTTTACGGCAACTTAGCTATACCTCCCGCTTAGCTCTTACTATCTAAAAGCCCCCGTTGCCTATATATTTTTTAAGGCGTAGCCGGAAATCTTTATTAGCGGAATAACTAGCTAATACTTAACGCTTTAAGGTTAGCTAACCTTACTATAGTCCTAAGATTTATAGTAGCCGCCGTAGCTAGCGGAAACCCGCTTTAGCTAAACGACTAAAATAATATCCGCGCCGTCTTTAACTATATATCTAAGGCTTAGCTTAACTAGTTTATAGCTAGGTTTATAGCGGCGTCTTAAGCGACTATAGCTAAAACCCCGTCTCGCTTCGCACGCGGTCTAGCTTATATTATAAAATCCCCTTCTTAGCTTATAGCCGCAATAGGCCTTAAGGACTTATTTAGTCCCGCTTAGCGAACGCTTTTCCCGCCCGCCGCTACGCTTAGCCTAGCTATATAGAGGCGTATAAGCGCTTTATTATAGTCTATCCGCCGTCCCTCCTTAACTAAAAGAGATAGCGATAACTAGCCTCGCGATATATTCCGCCGCCTAATCTTATAAAAGCCGCTAATAGTAACTAACACGATCCTTAATAGACTTAGCTTCGTAGGCTTATACTCTAGCGATAAGATTATAATAATTAAGAGTTTCTACTTAGCTATAAACTATACTAAGTTCTACTTATAGGCCTGCGAAGAGTTTAAACGCGACTTAACTTTAACCTAAGCAATAAAGTTCTTAAGCTTCGATATCCGCTTTATTAGCCGCACCGACTACGCGCTTTATATTCTCGCCCTTAAGGCCCCCTTTATATAAAGGTTCTTTAAGACTATTAAGCACGTTTAAAACCTTAAGAGCGAGGAGTTAAGCACTAAAGCTATTAAGGACCTCGTTACCCGCTTTTAAGCGGGAATATAAACGTTTAATACCTTAGTGCTTACTATACCTATTAATATTAGCGGGACGGCTTACCCTTACCTTAATACCTTCTTAGTAGCTAAACGCGCATTAATCGGCGGAAAGGCGTAAGTAGTAGCGCTGTATAAAAAGGATAATAAGTTAAAAAGCCTAGCGATAAAGAGTAGGGGATAACTATAATAGCGGCAGTAAGTAGGATATAATATCTTGCTTATAAGCGGCCTATAAAGCTAGTAGGTAAAACGGGAGACTTAGCGGAGGATTAAAAAACGGCGTAAGAAAGATAAGTAGGATAATAATATAAGATAAGGCTTAAATAAAGCTAGTCTCTCGTTACGTATCCCGCTAAGGAACTTAAGTATTCCTTAGCGCGGAGACTCCTTACTACTTAGTAAGGGCCTAAATATACGCTTTAAAGGAAAGTTAAAAAAACTTTATTATAAGTTCTAGCTAAACGCACTAACCGCCTTAATAAGGACGAAGCTATATAACTAAATATAAAGTAAGGATTTATAATAAAGCCGCTTACTAGCTATCTTAAGCTACTTAGCTACTATTAGCTAGATAGGTTAAAAAAGACTATTAAAAGAATAAAGACGGTATATTACTAATACGGCGTAAAGACGCTACTATAAAGCTATTACTTAGCACCCCCTTTACTTTTTCCTTACTTTAAACTAACGAGGACGTTAGCTTTTCTTTCTTACTTAAGGGAGTTATTATAGAATTTAGATAGCTACGCCCGGACTCCTTACTTTACTCTTAAGGAAGCCTTACGGAACCCCGCGATAAAAACGCCCGGAGCACGCACTACGAAAGCTCGCTTAAGGAGATATAACGAATATTACCGGTCGGACCCCGCTAAGGTTTCCGGGATATAACTATAAAGGGTTAGGAGCCTACTTAATTATAGTTTATAACGTCTTTAACTAAAGGAGATACCGTAAAAACTATTAAGCGGATTCCGCTAGT
>JAPEBW010002212.1:0-14048 GCA_027405785.1 Ophiocordyceps robertsii
TAAATAATAACGGCACAGACTGTACAGTACATGTGTAAGGCCCTCGTATAAAGTACAGTCTGTGTCGTTATTATTTGTAGGTATTTCGTACCTAAGTAGGTCGTAGATACCATATACCCTATCTAGGTAGGTAGTGGCTTCGTGGCGTTGTACGTACTTATCAGTTGATTTGATGGGCGTTACATACAAACAATAGCGGTACAGACTGTACACCTCTGGCTGGAAACTTGCCGAATGAATCGTGTTTGCGTCATCGATACGCTTCCACTCGTCGCTCCACAAAGAGCTCACGCGCGCGCCTCACATGGGTCAACGGCCGTCGTTATTGCCCCTTCGCCAGACGCATTTCGTTGCGGGCACGTGTTACAGCAGCAGACGTGCCTCGAGCTCATTCTTCGGAGCCTCCACCGCCGCCGCCGCCATGACTGCCGAGCTCATCCCCTCCAAGCCCGACGACCTCATGGTGACGCGCAATGTCACGCCAAACATTGTCACCTTTTCCTTGCCCTTTGCGCGCTTTGGCAAGATTCGAATCGGCGGCCGCGGCACCCTGGGTATGTCGAAGCTCTCAGACTGGCAACTGGCAAGCAGCTAACCCCAGTGGCGCACGACAGTCAGGCTCAGCTCGGGCGCCCTCGCCATCTTCTCTCCCGTGGCACTGACGGCGGCCACGCAGGCCAAGGTGGCCGAGATGGGCGGCAACGTCGGCTACATTGTTGCCCCCGACATCGAACACCACATCTTCCTGTCCGAGTGGGCCAAGCAGTACCCCTCGGCCAAGCTCGTCGGCCCCGAGGGACTCGCCGGGAAGCGCGAGAAGCAGAAGGGCGACCCCAAGATAGGCCAGGACAAGATCGACGTCGTCTTCACAAAGGAAAACAAGCGGCAGCTGCGCATCGGCGCCGACTTTGACGTCGACTTTGCCTACGAATACGTCGACGGCCACGCCAACCTCGAGCTGGTCTTCCTGTACAAGCCGGAGCGTGTGCTCATCGAGGCCGACCTCATGTTCAACCTGCCGGCCACGGAGCAGTACAGCAAGGCGCCCGAAGAGGACAGGAAGGCGGCCGGCATCGCCGACTCGCTGTACCAGGGCATACAGAGCCCAGAGGGCGACGCAAAGTGGATGCGCCGCTTCAACTGGTATGTGGCCGCCCGCGACCGCGCCTCCCTCAACGACAGCATCAAGCTCATCGACTCGTGGGACTTTGTCACCATTATCCCGTGCCACGGCGACGTGCTCGAGGGCGACGGCAAGGAGGTTTTTAGAAAGGTGTTCAAGTGGCATTTGGAAGCTATCAAGTAGGCGCGTGGGCGGACATGGCGTCGGGCGGGTTTGGCGGGCACAAACGGCTGGTTTGGTGATGGCAAGATGAGGGATGATGCATATGTGAGTAAATAACGAAGTAATGGAAGATGCCGGGCGAAGTGTGTTGGTCTCGCGCAGTCGAGGCTCGACAGGCAGTGGTAAACCTTGGTTCAACACACCGGCCGCAATGGATGCTCAGTCGCCGTATCTCGAGCAAAAGGTTAAGGAAGCGCTAGGTCTGCTCTTTGGTTCATGGCTGGTTGTGGCATTGGCGTTTGACTGGCTTGCTGACGATGGAGGCATCTTTTCGACAGTGCTTCGCACGGTGGCTCATGCGGATGATTGTCAAAGTGCCTAGGTAGATACAGTACATACGATAAAGTGTACTGTACGTGCGACTCTAGGTGCCCACTATCATTTATACCCCCCTAGGTATCTCTGGTCAGGTAGGCCTCTCGCTGTATACCCATCCATTGTTACCCCAGATACGGAGAGGAAAGTACCACCCTGTTCACCAACGCACAGTGTACTTACAGGCCACAGCACAGCTACCTCTACAGGAACTTTGTCGTTTGGCGATAATCCAGCGCCGCATCTACCGTACAACATCCACATCCCATCCTCGTCAACTTTTGTAATCAACTTCATTATTTGCGCCGAGGGCTCCCTGAGCTCGCGAGGAAGCATCTGTAATTCACGCCGACGCCTCCCCGGAAGCGTCTGAGTCGTTCGCTGCCGCCTGGCTAACTCGTGCGCCCAAAGGGCCTGAAGCCGTCGTCAACATGGACGAATACGGGAGGATGGACCCCTTTTCCTTTGCAGGATCCAAGGACGTCGACCATCCTGTCAGCATCCGCATGTGCGTCCCCCCCTGGTTATTGTCCGGCCGACCACTGAGCCTTGCAGAATGAACCTCGAGGGCGACGAGCCGCCTGTCAAGTACTCCACGCTGCTCGACCGCCCCGATCTCCGACACATTGGCTCCAACACCAGGTAACCCTTGCGAGCCACCAAACTTACTGCTTTGAGTGACGAGCTGATTCAAACGTCGCAGCCCCTTCTCAGACCTCTTCGTGACGGTACAGGTCTGGGCTGGCTCCAAGCCTCTGACCGTGCCTGTCCAGACAGCCTACAAGTCATTCCGATCTGAGAGAAAGTACGCTTGCTTGCCCAAGCAAACCGACGAGACTCCGTCGTGCTGACAGGCCATGCTAACAGATGGAACGAATGGCTCGAGCTGCCAATCACCTACAAGCAGCTCCCGGTAAACGCCCGCCTCGCCATCACCGTCTGGGACCTGTCCCCTACTGGAGGCAAGCTTGCGCTCGATCACGCAATTCCCTTTGGAGGCACCACCTTGTCCATGTTCGATGGCGAGAACCAGGTCCAAAAGGGGCGTCAAAAGTGTCTCGTCCACAGGCACAAGCACGCCGATGGAACCGACAACACCAAGACCCCTGCCTTGGTCTCACCCAGTAAGAGGGCAAACCCCAGGACCACCAACGTCGTTTCTCCCGACAAAAACGCCGAGGAGCTTGATAGGATGGAGAAGCTGTTCAAGAAGCATGAGATGGGTGAGATTCCGCGTGTCGACTGGCTCGATCAGATGGTCTTCCGCAGCTTTGAGAAGCGCGGGCTTCAGGCGGCAAAGTCGTCCATGAAGATGCTCCAGCGCCAACGTGCAGTCAATGGCGACAATGGCAACGAAGCCGACGACGACCAAGACGAGGCCGCTGGCGATGAACGCTCGGCACTATCGGCATTTCTTCTCAATGTTGAACTGCCGAGATTCGACTTCCCCGTCGTCTTTGCAGACCACGAGTATGAGCCACCGCCCATTTCAGCCCTGCAGTCCCTCTCGGCATCCCAGGGCAACCTCTCCCAGCGCCAGCCCCAGGTCCACTTTGGCCCGGGCATCAACGCCCTGGGGGAGAGCTCCGACGGCCTCGGCGCCAGGCTCATCAAGGTGTACGACCCGGAGGTGGGACAAAAGGACAGTCCTGCCGAGGCCAAGCATAGACGACTCTTCCGGAGCTCTCACCGACACGGCATTCTGGATAAGGATCTGAAGCCCAACGCCAAGGTCCGCGACGAGCTCAACATGATCATGTCGTACTCGCCAACCCACGTCTTGTCCCCGGAAGAAACGGATTTGGTGTGGAAGTTTAGATACCATCTGACTCGCGACAAGAGAGCCTTGACCAAGTTTGTCAAGTCGGTCAACTGGAGTGATCAGAGCGAATCGAAACAGGCGATACAAGTCCTCGGCCGATGGACCGAGATTGATGTGGACGATGCCCTCGAGCTCCTGGGTCCTTCTTTCGACAACCCGGCCGTTCGATCATATGCTGTCGACCGCTTGCGAAAGGCGGACGACCAGGAGTTGCTGCTATATCTGCTGCAGCTGGTGCAGGCCCTCAAGTACGAGCATATATCCGCCGACTCGGACAACGAAAGCGCGCAGGACTCGTCGCTCGCTCGCTTCTTGATCCAACGCGCCGCCGCCAACTTCATGCTCGGAAACTACCTGTACTGGTATCTGATGGTGGAGTGCGACGATCACAGTCCAGAGCAAGGTCTCGACAACCGCAACATATATCGCAAAGTCGCCTACGAGTTCATGACGCAGCTGGTCAGGCAGCCAGGGGGGGTCGAGGACAGGAAAACGCTCCTCCGGCAGGCCGAGCTCATCGCCATCTTGTCAAAGATTGCGGGCGAAGTCAAGGTATCGAACGAGTCGGTGGCCAAGAAGACGGACCGCGTCAAGAGCTTTCTCGCCGACCCCAAGAACGAACTTGTAGCCATCGACCCACCGCTTTCGATGCCCCTGGACCCGTCGATCAAGATTACCGGCATTGCGCCCGACCAGGTGACGGTCTTCAAGTCGTCGCTGAACCCCATCAAGTGCACCTTCAAGACGACGACGGGGACTGCCTATCCCATCATCTTCAAGCTCGGCGACGACTTGAGACAGGACCAGCTCGTGATTCAGATCATCACCCTCATGGATCAGCTGCTGCAAAAGGAGAACCTGGACTTGAAGCTGTCGCCATACAAGATCTTGGCAACGAGCACAACAGCGGGCGCGTCTCAGTTTGTTCAGTCCCAAAGCTTGTCGAGCATAGTCGGCAAGTTCAAGGCCAACCCGGCGCTGGCCTACCTCCGCCACCACAACCCCGACGACAGACAGGCGCTCGGTGTTCGCCAGGAGACGCTCGACACGTACGTCAGATCCTGCGCGGGCTACTGTGTCATCACATACATTCTCGGCGTCGGCGACCGACACTTGGACAACCTCTTGTTGGCGCCTGACGGCCACTTCTTCCACGCCGACTTTGGCTTTATCCTCGGCCGCGATCCCAAGCCCTTTGCGCCTCTGATGAAGCTCTCCAAGGAAATGGTTGAGTGCATGGGTGGCGTCAACTCGGAGCACTACCAGAAATTCAAACAGTACTGCTTCCTCGCGTACACGGCGCTGCGCAAGTCGTCGAACCTGATCCTCAACCTCTTCAGCCTCATGGTGCACGCCAACATCCCGGACATTCGCCTGGAGCCTGACAAGGCCGTCATGAAGGTCCGAGAGCGGTTCCACCTCGAGCTGACCGAGGAGGAGGCGATTGTGTACTTTGGCAACGTCATTGAAGGGACACTAACTGCGTTTGCTCCAGTGGTGATAGACAAGCTGCACGAATGGGCGCAGGCCCTGAGGGCGTGAGACCAGAGGTGGTGGGGGATTAGGGTTGAAGCCATGGCCGCAGTCTTCGAACGTTTCTGCCAGTGTCACGCTTTCCCTCGGTCCGCCATCAAGCCATGCCGCCCTTGGGTTGTCTGCACTAGAGTTGCCAAACTTTCTCGGGCCACGTTTGAGGCTTGCAGAGCCCCTTTTGGTGAACTGCGACCTATTAATATGGAACTCTCAAGAAGGAAGAGACTTGGCTGATAATCAAGGGCATTTTAAGTTTGGACAAAACCAGCCGTCAGTTCTACGCTTCATCGCCATCAAATCAAGGACTCCGACTGGTCGCTCGGGCATGCCGTCCCTCGGTCATACCGCCCCTTAGGCATACCGTCCTCAGTCGTACCGTCCGTCAGTTATACCGTCACTCAGGTTCATTGTCACGCGGCTTCACATCCGTTCGTGTAGCGAATATCGAAAGCGAAGAATTCGGGTGTTCAAAATCAAATTTACTTTGGGTTTGGTGTGAATAGACTTGATTGTCCGCCATTGTTCACTTCAACTTTGACAACCGTCGTTGACTTTCCATGGACTGAGTTGCCGTCGCCGCCGCATCCAACCTGGGCAATAAAAATGTCGACGCCATTGTCATGGCGACGTGCCATGACGGCTCTCCAATCATCCCTCCTTGTCGTCCAAAATGACCTTCCAGTGCCTGAACGTCTTGCAAGACCTGCACCCCGTGTCGTGTCCAACACGAAGTGAGCGAGTACGACGCAGGAAGCGCTGGGCAAAACGCGCCTTCGGACAAGTCTTTCCCTTCGACGCGAGTCCGTTCCAATATAACTGGATGGGATGGTGGGCAGCTTTACTCGACGTGGTACGAATCATGAACACGTTTACCGACGAATGGTTGCCGGTCACACGACATGGCATCGAGATGTGGTCATTACTTGACCGTGTCGGGCGCGGCCTCGAGCTGCATCTCTCCCTGGCAAACCCCGACAGGAGCCATGTCCACAATGCATGGCTTGCAGCGACTCAGGAGCTCGCGAGGCGGACATTTCAAAGGGCCAAGCAGAACGAGACGTACCACCTCCTCATCAGGGAGCTGGAAGAGCTCGACTACGAAAACCTTCGGGCAAGGTATCTGCCGGGCCCCTGGGGCGACCAGCCGCGGCGCCCCTCGTCCCCTTCCTCGCTCGGGCCCTGGCTCGCCGTCATTCTCCGAGAGGTCAGGAGGGAGGCGACGCTGTTCCGGTGCTGGCAGAGCAGCGTCAGGGACGGCCGGCCGTACCAGGCGCACCAGCCCTCGCGACGATGGAACGCGCTGTTCCTCAGGCTATCGACCGTCGGCGCCACAAGGTCGCGCAGGCCGCCGTGGCCGTTTCAGCGCATCATGCGCGTGCTGCACGAGTCGCGCGACCGCCAGCTCGAGCGCGAGGCGCCCGGGACCTTTATGACGAGCGGTCGCCTCGGCAGCCTCGCTCGTGTCCCCCGGGCCATACTGCTGACGCGCGACTCGGCCGTGGCGCGGTGCACGCCCCGTGGCGTCGACGCCGTCGAGGCCATGACGATACGGCGAAACGTCGACAGGCTCGGCGCGCGGCTGCTTGGGCTGGTCGTCAGGGACGACGCCGGCGAGCTCGTCGGCTGCTGCTTTCGAGACGACCAAGGGCCCTCGCGACGCCGGCCCGCCCGCCTCGTCATGGTCCGCAGGTCGGACGACCTTTGGCGCTGGGAGGCCGTGCCGCGAGTCGACTTGTCCGCCGGGTGCGTCTTTGAGGGAGGGCGTGTCAGGGGGCAGGGGGGGGAGGGGGGCGTGCGGTGGTTGCGCACCAACGGGCGAGGACCGCTCCGGGTGGGGTGTGTCGTTTGATGACGAGTGCCTCTCAAAAGCCTCGCTCTATGCTGCGGACGCTCGACTAGGATTTGAGGCCTGGGCTCCACGGCAAGGACATGCAAGTCACAAGCGAAGATGAAGAAGAGCCCTGGAAACGGATCGAGCCCATCAGATCACCAGTCGTTTACAGCCTTTGTCTCCAAAACTTCGGAGGCATGGGGTATATAGAAGTAGAAGGATATAGGTCGAGTGTGAAGAGTGAGCCCGAGTGAAGTTGCACCATGCAGTTGATGAGGTATCGCCTGGCAGAGCTCAAGAATCAGCTCAGGACGAACACAGCCTGTAGGGCCGTCTGCTGGACGACGGCCTGCTGGACCTGAGAAACCCAGAGTGCCGGCCTTCCAACCTCGAGCCCGTGCCGAGCAGGAATCGGCCGGACAGGGAACATGGCGCGGGCGAGAAGGCGACTTTTGATACCCAGGAGATGGTCATGTCTCATTTGCTTCTTTGACATGCTTCATTGCCTCAAAAGCTCACGTGTCTCCAAAGACGTAGACCGCCTTTCCTTTCCTGAAGCCCCCCAGGCCGGCTTGCGCGGCATTCCGCAGAGTTGCCTCATCAGTGTCCCAGTCCCAGCGAATCTCCTCGATGGGCCCGTCGCGGAACTGGCCCGAGCGGATGAGGGCGAGGATATCCTCCACCATGTGCCGGCGCCCTGTTGGGTCGTGCTCGTTCCACCGCGTCAGCCAGAAGCCGACGAAGCGGATGTCCTTGAAGATGAGGAGCCCCACGGGCAGCGCAATGGGCTGCCTGGCCATGCTGCCGTATGTGACCATGGTGGCGCCGTCGCCAAGGGAGCGGGCTATCGCCGTGGCCGACTGGCCGGCCACGCAATTGAGCCCGAGGCCGATCTGCTCGCGGCCGCCTTTCGTGATGCGGGTCAGCTGGTCCTTCCAGTCGCGGGACAGAAACTGGGCTTCCGTCACCACCTCGTTGGCGCCCAGACCAAGGAGCTCTTGCCTGAGCGCCTTGGTGGCCTTGACAGTGTCCCGTTCGCGAATGACGTTGATGCTCCTCAGCCCCCACAGCTTGCCAAACTGAATGGCGGCACGCCCCACGCTCGAGTTTGCCCCGTTCTGGATGAACCACTTGCCGCTGCCGACCTCGAGCGGCCGCATGCCAAGCCCGGCCTTGACGCCGGCGTTGGGCCCATAGGACCTCAGGATGCGATAGGCGGTACACGGGTTGACGCTGACGAGGGCGACCTGCGTGGGCGTCAAGCCCTTCTTGTTGACCTTGAGTAGCTCGTCGGCGCCGAAGACGGCGTGGGTTCGCCAGGTGCCGACCTGGGGGGCGGCGGGGATGACCCAGTCCCCCGGGCGAAGCTTCGAGGACCGATCGCCGACCGAGACCACCTCGAAGACGCCTTCGTTTCCGGGCACGGCCGAGGGCGCTTTGGTGCCGATGAGGGAGGTCAAGGCCTGCTTGGCGCCATAGGTGCCCTGGATGGTGTTGATGTCGGCCGGGTTGATGGGGGCGGCGAGGGTGCGGACGAGGACCGAGGACGAGGGGATAGCGGGAGAGATGGAGTGGTTATGGAGTCTGCTCCGGTCGTTGGTCAGATCTGGCAACGCAGTCCCGAGGGAGGGAAAGGCTTTACCTCAGCGACTCCCACGGCTCGCCGCATTTCGAGTAGACGAGGGCCTTGACTTGCGTGTAGCCAAACGGCCCGGACTTGCAGCGCACAGTCGTCTTGGAAAGCTTGCTGCTAGCCGTCAGCCTTGAAGACGGACGGCGGAGCGCCCGGGCGAGCAGCTGCAGCCGCGGCCTGAGGCAATGGGAGCTCTCCATGTTGCAGGCGCCTTGCGGGCGGTTGTGTTTGAGGCTGTCAAAAGCCGCGCCTCATTTTCTGGGTCCTCGGCGGCCGAGGTCCGGGTAGGTACCTGCGTACATGCGGTACCGTACATACGTGCATGCGGTAGCTACCCTACCGATGACGTTTCATTCCACCGTGTCGGTCTACGGCTCAACAATATACCGAGGGCGGAATATTCCGCCCCCGGGACACAGTTCTGTGTCCAACAAGTAAGTGAATGCGCCTCACTTAGGGGTGGGCCTTGTACTCTGTACTGTAGAAATCCCATTTGTAAGGCACGTCTCTCCTGCTAAAACTTGCAACATTTCAGCCATAGTGATTCATCTACTCGTCGTGGGCAATCGTCTCCATTGAAGCCGCATGGACACAAAGAGCACATGGCTGAGTTGTACCGAGCTGAGGCGACATCTCTCTCACCAGTCATTTGCCGCCGTCCCCCCTCAACGGGCTACTACAACCAAACGACCATGGTCCCTAGTCCGAGAGAGAGGAGGGAGGCGATGCAAGACAGTCTCTCTGCCAGTTAAACCGCAGGCAGGCTCCGTCTGGGGACACCAGAACATGTCCGACCACCGTCGCCGCTGGCGCCTCTGCGTTGTACAAGCGAGGCCTGATCATGTGGCCGTGACGGTGTCCAATCGCGGCGACGGACCGAAGGGTGCATGCAGCGTCCTCGAGGTGCCTTGCATGGTAGCATGGGGTGCGCCGCAGTCGAGCAGGAGCAACTCCAAGGGGGCCGAAAGCAGCCTTTGCGAACCAGATGCCTCTTGCACAAGGGATGGTCTCTGGACCCTGAATTAGGCAGTGCCGAGGGCAGAGCTCGGCGACAAAAACTGTCACGTAGCACGTAGCACGCAGCCGTCAGTTCCTCGGCAGGGGGAAATCGCCTTTGCTGTCTTGCCGCGTCTGACTGAGCCCTTTTTCCTTTTTCCCGCTGCCAGAGGCGGTTGCGGAGGGGAGCAAGGAAAAAGAAATCAAGGGAAAACAAAAGGAAGAAGCGATGAAGAGAGGGTGAGTGAGGGAGAGGGCCAATGCACGGTTAGCTGTTGAGCACGACATGTGGTTTTGCTGTCGAGATGATTATTGGGAGCTAAGCAGGGGCCGGCTGCTCGCAGGGAGGGTGATACAGTACGGAATGGTGCCCAGGCACAGTACATGGGTCTTATTGTGTCACAATGGCCTCACTCTGCCTCTTCTCCAGCCATCACTTGGTCCAAGAGGTCTTTACTCTTGGAGGTTGGAGGATTCCTCTTGCCAAAAAAGGCACATTCTATTTATACATGCCTGGTAGGTAGCTTCTTCGTACGCATAGTACCTTCTGGGCAGTCCGCGCCATGGCTATCTTTTTCAGGCAAGAGCGTATGTATATATGCACCGAGGCACCCAGTATGTATAGAGCAAAGGGTACAGAGTACTAGCAGATACTACCTCGATAAGAAGCCACGTGAAGTTATACATCTTCGCCACTCGACAAGGCAGAGAGTGTCTATCTGTACTTTGTATCTGTACTCTGTACTTGGTACACAGTGAAGGCCACAGCATGTGCCTTCCTTGGACAGTCGAACGTGGCATGCCGTCATATGTACAGATACAGTTATGTACATATGTATCAACGGTGCATGAGGTACTTTCCCTTTTGGTAGTCCGTGCCTCGAGCATCTTGGTACCTGGACGCATTGGGTTCCCAAGATTCTCACCCTGACATCGGGCTGCGCTGTAAGGTATCAGTCCCCGGGGAAAGGGGACCCGGACTGTCAATCTCATCTCACTGACAAGTCGCCTCTCGAAAATGGACGAGCCGGCGACCGAAGCCCTCGGGAGCCCCAGCTTAACTCCGCCGTGGCTCCCTCCCCGGGCCTCGAGGTTTGTGGTTTGCGATTGCCCTCGGGCGGTGCCGCTAGTGGCGGGATCTGCCCGCGCCAACCTTGAAAGGGAGGCCCTGTAAGACTGAAGGGCCCCCAAAGCAGTTGCAAGGCCATCAACTACTAGCAACTAGTGCGTCATCTCCCTCTTGACTGTGTGTTGACATGCCTAGGCAAGGTTGCCAAAGGGGAGCAGTTGAAGGATTGCCTGCCTGCCTCGCCAGTCGGTACTTGACTTACCCTTGGCACTACCGCAAAAAGGGGACCGAGCTGTCAGGCAGCAACAAAGTAGCACTGTGGCAGATCATCCGTCTGATCATTCGATAGGTACTTTACGAATACAGTTAGTTAGGTAGGAGGTACGGTAGCTTAGGTAGGTACCTACCTGATACCTGGTAGGTAACGTGGGAGGCCCCCGAGCACCACACAGTGCGCCGTGGACCCGGTGGTGGGATACTCTCCTTGTTCGGATGAGCCAGCCTCTTGGATTTCCTTCCGCCCATCGGGGTCCAAAGTGCGACTGTGAACTGGCGGCCAAGACGCATTGGCAAGTCGGCTTGCAGGCTTGCAGGATGCAGAGTTGGCCGTTCAGCCTACAGAGTATGTACCTTGCCTTGGTGCTCCGTACATGTATGTACATGCAGATGGTGTACAGTACGGACACAGTGCAAGGTCCCTTGGTGTCCGTACCTCACCCCAGCCGGACCGAGCTCCCCTTCCGCGCACAGTGGCATGCGCAAACGCCTGCAGCCCGCCGCCTGCCCGCCGCCTGCCCGCCGCCTGCCCGCCGCCAGGCCGCCGCCACGCCCCTCTCCGTGCAAAGTACAGCGAGCCAGGGAGGCGGTACCTGACAGTCATGTAGGGACGTACAGGTACCTAGGTGTGTATGTATATACATACCTAGGTATGCATGTATGTATGTATGCACGCAGTTCCTCCTTCCTTGTTGCTCCAAGAACCATCTCGACCCTCTCTTTCCCTCTCTTGCTCTTTCCAACTAATCTCATACTCCTCTCCTCGCAATTCCCCTCAGCAAACGACCGTCGCCTCTTCTGCTTCATCCCCGTAGCGCAGCCGCGGCATTGCACCGCCCGAGCATCACGAGCTTCAGCGCATATTGTCCCGCCAACCTCGAAGCTTACCGACCGTACGTGCACGCCACAAGGCGCCGGCCGAGAGACAGCGACGCACCTACAGTGCCAGCCCACTTTCGGTACCCTGCTACTGCTGGTCTCTGCTCTGCCACGAAAGCAACCGACATCCTGCGCTACTCTCCCAGAGATTGCCCTTTGCCTGCCGTCCCCATCTTCATCATATTCCTGTGGGGAGCTTTTCCGCGACTTTCAAACACGCACAGTACATGCCCACCTGCTGGCTTCACTCGCCTCGTCCGTCATTCGTCAGCCGGCCGTCAACCCACTGTACTTTTTGCCCGTGTTGGAAGCAACGCAAAGCCCGCCCTGGTAGCCTTGGTGTGCTCTTAGGCCTTCCTTGACTCGGTTGACTGGCTCCGACTTTCTTCCCCCATTCATCCATCCTCTGTTCTCGTCGAAGCTCGCCTTCTCCTCCGCTGGCATCACTTCTCCCTCATCACCGCCACCAACACTGGGGACCGACGCTCATCATGCCCTCTCGTCTTAGCAATGGATCAGCGACGGTCATGAATCCCTCGCGGTTCGAGCTGCCCGCCCTCGACCTCAATTTTGGCCGCATCACCGATGGCACCAACATTCCTCCACCTCCGTCCCCTGTCCAAAGGGTGCCCACGCCCCCGCAGACGCCGCCTGCTGACAAAAAGGAGGTGGTGGACGCCGCCAATGGAGAAGACGACGAAGAGGTCATCTCGACGCCTCCAAATGGTAATACAGCTGGATCCAAAGGATCCGTGGACGAGGTCCCCCTGAGCCCCGCTGGCTCAGGCCGCCAGGGCAGCCTCCGCCGGCTCTTTAGTAGGAATATGCTGAGTGCCACTTATGCAGACGGCAGGGTGACGTCGAATGGAGCCGCGTCCGTGGTCAACGGTGGCCGTCCCGACAGCCGAGGCGCGACGAGCGTCGCCGACGACAAGAGGTTCAAGCGAAGCAGTGGCTGGTTCAGGCGGCTACGAGGGGCAGACTCGAAACGATCGAGCTTCTACTTCGAGGACGCTGCACCCGTCGCAGCACCGCCAAAGAAGTCTTCTGAGCCGCTGCAGAGGCCTTTCGACCCACCACAGAAGCCCGCTGGTCCACCGCCTCCCATGATACCGGAGCTTGCCGATATGGAGACGGACGAAGGAGGATTGAGCGGCGATTTGTTCAAGAACATCAAATAACGGAGCCGCACAAGGTGCAGACGAGATTGCACAGGCCCTTTGTACGGCTGGCTTGTTTCATCTACGACGCTGTTCAACATGTCTTTTCGCACATAGACGAGCAACGACACATCCGAGGCGATCTTCGCATGTTTTGTGGGAGGAACCCTGGCGGCTACTTCCGTGGAATCGACGGGGAGCGCCCCGAAATCTGGAATCCATGTCCGGGAGGCGGAACGGGGCGGAGCACTGCATCGACGCGGCGAGCAATCAACACTCTCAAGTGTAGCAGACCAAGATACCCAGCTCTTGCGAGAGCACATCGACCTGAAACGCCGCCGTTTTGCTCATCTTCGTCGTCGACTTTTGAAACTCTTGTCGCATTTTAATTTTCGATCATTTGGGTGCACTCACACAAGCGCCAACTGCAATGGCCGCGTCTTGCTTTGACGGGGTGGTGAAAAGGGGTGGGAAAAGCCGCAGCACTAGCGGCAAAGGTGGCAGCAGCTTTGGTGTCAAGCTCAGACAGTCATCTCAATGGGGTTTGCACGGCATCCTGTGGAGGAGTCAAACTGCTTGGCAACCGGCTCATGAGTCGGCCGTGTGAAGCAAGCGAGATGGAACATGTCGCTGGCACGGAGATTTTGTCTTGAGTAGAGGTAGCAGGAAGAAGCAGTGTAGGGAGGCGCACGCAATTCATCATGTCAACTGCAACGACTGTCTCTAAGGAGTCTTTTGTCCAAGACTGGGTGGACGCGCCACGACCACGAGGCTCGCCCTAAACCTTGGCTTGACTCGGGGCAGCTGCATTTCTCCATGGCTGGGGGCGGGCAAGCAGCTCTGGTGTACTCGATATCTGTGTGGCTGTCGAGCACATGCATGTGACTAGGCGACGCCCAGCCTCCATGACCAGGCGTCAGGTGCAAAGAAGATGGAACATGGAGCATATTCGGGCTCCCTTTCATGGGCGACTTGAAGCACCAAGCGGCGACCAAGAGCACAAGGTAAAGATGGAACAAGGAAATAGGGCCGCCTCTAGGCGAGGGGAATGTCAGTGTCTGGCGACGTTGGAATTCAACGAGCCCTTTGTTTACGACATGGGCGATCATGACCAGCCCCAACGCTAAGCCCATGCTTCAGCCTGGCACCAGCTTTGCGATGGCGAGGAAGACAGGTCGAGGTATAAAGA
>JAPEBW010002213.1:0-14047 GCA_027405785.1 Ophiocordyceps robertsii
TATAAATATAATTATAAATATAAATATAAATATAACTATAGTATAATTTTAATAAAGATATAGTATAAATACTATAATTAATAGTATAATTATAATATAATAAAAAGAATAAATACAATATATATTAATCTAATTATAGTAAAAGTATAATATAAATAAAATATAAATATTTTTTATACTATATTAATATTTTTTTTTATAATATATAAACATATAATATACTATTTTTATGTTAAAAGCTTGATAGCTTTTATGTACTATATTTAAAATATATTTAGTTTTTAAAAAGACTTTAACAGCTTTTAATAACTAAATATAATATAAGTATTTATTAAAATATTATAAACACTTAAACACTTTATAAGTAAAGTTAAAAATATAATATAACTTTAATATACTTTATATAAAATATTAGTATACTTTTATACCTTTTATACTTAAACTAAAGGTATTTTTAAAACGATAAAACATAAATATAACTATGTAAATACTTTTTATTATAATACTTAAATATATTATAAATATATTATGCTATAACGTATATAAAATTACTTTTTAATATATAAGTACTATATTATATAGAACGCTTTATAAGCTTAAAATACTATTATAACTATAAAATAAACTTTCTATAAGTTCATACTATAATATATTATAATAATTATAAATCATACTTTTAGCTTTAAACCTTAAAAAATACTTATATTAAAATAGTACTATATATTTTACGTATTATTATAATTATACTTTAAAATGTTTAATCCTATTATATTACTATTAATTATTACTGTTTTTAAAATATATTATAATAACTATAAATAAATATATATATAATACGTATATAAATAACCTACTTTTTACTTATAATTTAAATAATAGTATAACCTCTTTTATACTTATAATATAACTATATAAAACTTTACGTACATTAATAATTTAATAATTCTATATTAATAACTATATATATATAACTATATAGTTTAAAAATAGATTTATAATAAATAATAAAGACATTTTATAAAAAGACTATAATAATACTCTTTTATATTAACTAAACAAAATAACGTTTTTAAGAGGCTATTAAAAGATAGAAAATACTCTTTTTATATATATACTCTCTTTATATAAACATTACTTATATAATAATCTATTTTTAATTAAACTACTTACTAAGTATACTTAAAATATACTTTTTTTTAAGTAGTAAATATAATATACTATTAATATATAAATAGAACTTAATAAAAAATCTTAATAACTAAATTTATACTTTAGCTATATATTGTAAAAACGCTAGCTAAAGCTCTTTTTATAATCGACTTTACTCTTTATAAGTATAAATAAATAAATAATAAAGAATTATAAATTAAACGACTTTATAAATAAGTTTTAACTATAAGTACTTTATATATAAATTAATTACTAAACTAAAATCTTTAAGTAATACATTCCTTTTTAATATATTTTAAATGAAATATAAAAGGCTTTATACTTTTATAAAAAGAAGAAAAGAATTATAAAAAACAAAAGCATATTAATATTCTTCTTAAAATAAGAAAAAAGTATTAAATATGTATAAGAAAGTATAAAAAAGCCTTAAAAGCTTATCTCTTTTTTACTATTCTTTTTAAAAAAAGATAGTATATAAAATATATAATAAATATATAAAGTCGTTTCTTTATATAATAAAACAAAGAAGCAATAAGTATAAAAAAGGTATAAACCTTTAATAATATATTATTATAGGCTATACTATAAGAAGAGCTATAGTTATACTATAGCGAACGACCCGAAGTCGGGCTAACGTATAGCTAAAGTTATATAGGACTCTACCTAAACTCGGCCTAAGTTTAACCTAAACTTAACCTAAGTACGGGCTACTTAAGCGACCTTTATAAAGTACGAAGCTACGTAGCTTAAATAAAGATTTCCCCCTTCCCTCTTTAGCTTTAGATAAATAATTATTTAGCTATATACTACTAAACTAAGTATATATAGGCCCTTAATATATTTAAAGCTCCTTTTAAATAAGGTTATATAACTTAAAAAGAGACTTACTAATAGCGATATAGTATAAGTAAAAAAGCTACTTAGTATAAAGGGGTTATGCTTAAAGGGGGTAAGAGGGGGGGCTAGGAGAGGCCGATATCTAAACGAGGGTTAAAGAAGCGATCCTCTTGCTATAAGTAAGAGCCGTTAAAATAAGCTACTAAGTTTAAGTAAGCTAGTAGTAGATTTAATAGCTAATAAGCTAATTAAGGGCCTTAATATAAAAGCTAAAAGAGATAATAAGGGTATATATATAAGGAGGGGCCGGCCTACTAACCGGCGGCTTAATACTACCTTACGATATAATAGCGGGTACTATAACGCCTATAATAAAAAAGGAAGCAACGAAAAAAAAGGACTTATAAAAGCTACTCTTAGCGCCGGGGAAGTTCGATAGCTAATATCGCTACTTTATACCTTAAGCACAATATATATAAGAAAAGTGCGAGATTAACTAAAACTTCTTCTTAAGCTTAAAAGAGGTTTTTTACTTAATCTATAACTGCTTAAATATAGGGCTATAATAAACTATAGCGACTTACTATAATACCGAAGCGGATCGAGGCTATAATTAATAAGAGTTCCTTAAGTACCTTAACTTAATTTACCTTAATATCGATATTTAGTCGCGGGCTACGGCGGCTATCCGCACGATTAAGCAAGGCAAGAACTAAACGTTCGCGGCATTCCTCTTAAAGTTCGAATAAAGGCTTTTTAAAGCAGGAGGGGGGTCGTAGCCGTGCGATATATAGATCGTGTTCTTAAAGGGCGCCTTAAGTCTTTGCCTTTAAGAAGCACTCGCAATAGTAAATCTCCTAACCTTAAGCTTCTCGGCGTATACTAATTAAGTAGCGTAGATTACGGTAAAGCTAAAAAGGGTCTAGTAAATAAAGTAGCTATTTTAAGGCTAGAAGAAAGCAATAAGAGGGGGGGCTTAAAACTAAAAGGACTTAAAAGGCGATACCTTAATAAGCGGAATTAACGCCACGACTTAATCGGGGGGAGGATAAAGCTAGCCCGATATATAAAAGTGTTTCGCTTATAAGATAACGAGGTATATTGCCCGCTTCTATAAAAAAAAGAAGGAAGGAACCTTATAGGTAGCTATAGCTATAATAAAGGAAGTAACTAAAGTGGATTTTAATTTAAGAAAAGAAGAACCTTAGTATAAAGTCGGGCATTAAAGGAGATAAAGAGATAGTAAATAGCTTAAAGGTTAATAAAGGGGCACCTTACGCTAAACTTAGTACTGCTTAAAGTTAGTATTAATAAGAAAAAGGGGCTTAACGCACTTATAGATATAGGTTATAACTACTATGCTATAGTAAGTAAGGGTATAGCGATAAAGCTATAAATGCCTTTTATAAATAGGATAAGGAGGCTGCTATAGCCTTTTTTAAAGGACGTACTAACGCTTTAAATAAAAAGAGTCGTAGCGTTTAAGATAAAGATTAATAAGCACTTAAAGTAGATATTCGCCTATATAGTACTAGAGTTAAGCTATAATATATTCTTAAGGAGACTATAGATAAAAAAGAACGAGGTAGTTTATAATACTAAGGGAGAGCGGATTTAGCACGGAAAAGCAAGGATTTAGATCGGCCTTTAAGGCTTTAAGGAAGCCGCGAAAATCGCGAAAATCTAAGAAGCGAAGCTAGTAAGCGCCTTTATCTTCGCGGCGGAGTGTTAATAGAAAAGGGCTTAAAGGGATAGCTAAGGGCGGCGACGAACGTTCGATATAAAGGCGGTTACAATAAAAGATATAAAGAGGGCCTTTTAGCTAAAGGCGCTTATCGACTTAGCGGATTACGTTTTAGCTTAAGCACTATAAGCTTACTTAGATCTCTTTATACCTATAAAAGCGCTTAAGCAGCCCTTATTCTAACTAAGCATAAACTATAAGATTTACCTTACCTTAAATAAAGATAGTAAGGAGCCGCTACTACTATAAGGGCCCTTATATAATATATCGAAAGAAGAACTCTTAATCCTTTAAAGAACCTTAAACGAGTTGCTAAAGGTAAACCTAATCCGCTTAAGCAGCTTGGTAGCCGCGGCGCTAGTATTGTTTATAAAGAAGGCTAATAGCCGCCTACGCTTTTACTATAACTACTAAGCCTTAAATATAATTACGAAGAGGGATTAGTATACGCTACTACTAATTATATAAACGCTATAGATACTAGCGAAGGTACGTTAGTTTACGAAACTTAACGTCGTCGCGGCGTTTTATAAGATTAAAATCGCGGAGGGCTACGAGTTTAAGACGGCCTTTTAAACAAGGTTTAGACTATTTAAGTAGTAAGTATGCCTATTCGGCCTTATAAGGACGCTAGCTACCTTTTAACGCTATATTAACTAAGTTTTAAAGGACTACTTTTATAAGTTCGTTATAGCGTATATAAACGATATTTTAATTTACTTATTAAGGTCGCTCCGCGATTACTAAGATAAGGTAGCGAAGGTGCTTAAAAAGCTATAAAAAGTAGGCCTTATACTAAACCTATAGAAATACGACTTTATAATAAAAGAAGTAAAGTACTTAGGTTTTATTATATAAGCTAAGGGTAAGGTTTAATACGACTTAAAGAAGATTTAAGCTATTTAAATATAAGAGGCGCTAAAGAATATAAAAGGCGTTCGGAGCTTCCTTAAGTTTGCGAACTACTACCGCGCGTTTATTCCGCTTTATACTAAGGCCTTATAATACTTAGATAGTCTTTATAAAAAGAACGTACCTTTTTTATAAACTAAGAAGCACTAAGCCGCGTTGAAGTTTATTTAGGAGGCATTTTATAATACGCTAATACTATAGCTATACGACCTTAATAAGGAGATATACTTAAAAGTAGACTGCTTTAAGTACGCAATAAGCGGTATGCTTATATAAGTAAGGCTAGACGGAATATAATATCCGGTAAGCTTTTTCTTAAAACAACTTAATATAGTAAAGTATAATTACTTAATCTATAATAAGGAATTGCTTGCGATTATAAAGTGCTTAGACTTTTAAAAGGTAGAGCTACGTAATATACTAACGTTTATAGTGCTTATAAACTATAAGAATTTAAAGTACTTTATAATAAAAAGGAAGTTAAATAAGAGATAAAGTAAGTAAGTAATAAAGCTCGCCTCCTATAACTTTATATTAAAGTACCGCTTAAGGAGGTTAGTAATAGTACCTAACGCCTTATTATAATAAGACTAAGATAAGCCGGAAGGTATATTTAACGAAAGGGAGATAGGACGCGTAGTTTAAATAATCTTAAATAGCGCACGGTTAATAAAATATCGGGTCCCTTTAAGCAGCGAGTATATAAACCTCCCGCGACGATTAGTATAAGAGGAGCGTATAGTTATAAGGATATAAGTAAGGGAAGAAAAGGCGGGGTTAATCGCTTATATAAGTAAGGCGGGTGACCTTATACTATAAGCTAAAGGCGGGGCGAATAAGGGTAGAGTTTAGCTAAAACTTAACCCGAACTTAGGCTAAGATACGCTTAAAGAATAAGTATAACCGGCTTACGTATTTAATAAGCAAGAGATATAAGATTAATAAATAGCGATACTACGAAAGGATAAGGAGTACTAAGTAGTGTTTTAAGCGGTGCGGGACGGCGACCGGTTGCTAGCCTTAAAGTAATAACTAAAAGTCTAAGTAAGTAAATATATAATTAATATAAGAGGACGCCTTCGCTTTAAAGACCGCCTTTAAGTGCTAAGTAAGGCTTAATACCTTAAGGAAGGGGAGGATAAAGAGTTAGACGAACTTTAAGTATTAATCGCTTAGCGTATATATAACTAAATAGCGGTAGGATACTTAAGGCATAAGGGAATGCTTACGATACTAGCTTAAGAGTTCTTTTAGCTAGGCTAGTTATTAACTATATACCGGCTCGTCGTAAACTACGGACTATATATAAGAGGCTATATCTAAAGGTAACTTTAAAAAGGGCTCCTCCGATTATTGCCGCCCTTTATATAGCTATTTATATACTTAATAATAGACTTTATAGTTAACTTATTACTAATAAGGACGAAGGGGTCTTAAAACCTTTAAGTAATAACGGATAGGCTAATAAAAGCAATAACCTTAAAAGCAATACCGATAATAAGAGTAGTAATATACGCTATTAAGTTCTTATAATCTTACTTCCGCTTTTATAAAATGCTAAAGTTTATCGTTTTAAACTAAAGGACGAACTAAATAAGGTAATTTTATTAAGAATTTTATTAATAAACCGGGGTTTAAAGGAAACTAAGTTTAGCTTACTACCTATAAACTAATAAAGCGATAAAGCGCGCGAACTAAAAGGTATAAGCATACCTCCGTATATATATTTACTATAAGTAAAACGACTAAAAAGCATAGCTACCTTATGTTTAAGCGGCGCTTAATAATCTAATAGTATCGATAACGGGCGTAAGCCCCTTCTTCGCAATATATAAGTACGATATTAAGCCGATTTAAATCGCATAAGAAGAGGGACCGCTTATACTAAATATAAAAAGCGTATAGACCTTTATATAAAGGATAAAGGAGGTCGCCGACTTCCTTTAAACGGCGATCGCCGCGTTATAAGTAAGATAAGAGGAGATAGTAAACTAGTCGCGTGCGCTAGCGGAGAGGCTTTAAGTAAGCAATAAGGTATAGCTAGAAATAAGGAAGTATACTACGGATAGGCCTTATTAAAAGCTTAACTAGCTATACTAAAAGTATATTATAATAAAGGTAGTTAAACTATATATAGCAAAACTTAATATACTAAAGAGGGTATATAAAAGACTATATATAGAGTTCCTCCGCCGTATAGCGAATAACCCCTTACCTAGCTAGGTAATCGATAACTACTAGCTACTATTAGTAATTAAGAAAGATAATAAACTAAAGTATATTATAAAAAAGATTTAGTAAGCCTAGTAAAAATACATTAAAAGGGGGAGGTAACGCTAAGTCTTAATAAAGTAGTATAGGTATGCTAACTTAATATAGTAGCTAATTAGCGACTTTTAAGATATAATCGCCTTAAAGGAATTTAAGGAACGGTATAGTAGCGTAATAAAGAACGATAAGGGCGAGGTAAAAAGATAATAGTAAGCTAAGCAAGAGAGTAAGAGATGGGATAAAGGAGCTAGTAAAGAAAAAGATAAAAACTAAGAAAATTAAAAGAGAGTTTCGGGCCACGCTTAATAAGTATTAAGACGATTTTAAACGATAAATATAAAGAAAATACGCTATAAACGTATACTAAGTAAAGATAATAACTAAATAAATAACGGATATAATAAGATATAATAAGATACGGAGTAAATACGGATAAAATATATAAAGAACTAAGACTTAATTTAAGTAAGCTACTTACTACTAACTAATACTAATAAATTAACTTTAAACGTTAAGGTATATTTAGGCCTAGCGCGCTATAATAGCAGCGCGGGCTAACTCTTTATACTACGGCAATTATTAATAATATCCTTTTAGCTAGTATTTATTAAAGATCGGAGAACGTATATATAAGTCGGCGCGATAGTCTTTAAACGTCCTTTAAGATATATAGTCTTAAAGCGCGTTAGCGGTAGCGACTAAAACGCCGGTATACTAATATCGCGTTAGCATTATATTATATAAAGTCTAAAAACGAGGATATATAAGTAAATAACGCAATCCGACGCAGGCGTAAGTAAAATAGTTATAAGCTTAAGGCAAGGCTTAATTTTAATAAGCGCTATACTAAGTATTTATATTAAAAGACGCTATACGTCTAATATATATAAAGTAAGGGGGCCGCTATATAATAGTGCTACGTATTACGCTCCGCTTACTAAGCGATAGCAGCGGGCGTAAGGACTAACGCGAGGGCGGCAGTATATAGTCGCCGGGCGTGCTAAGGGGCGCTAAACGGGTAAACGCCTATAATATAGCGGGAGATAAGGCGCGGGGAGTTATAGTAAATATATTAAGGCGCGGCGCGATAAAGCTATTATAAGAGGGGGCGCGCGTATAGGTAGATTAGTAATTAAAGAAGGAAAAGAAAGAAAAGAAGAAAAAGGGGAGAGGAAGGGTATTTATACTTAAGGACTATAAGTAGCGGGAAGGTAAGATATGCCTTAAGTATTAATATTAGCGGTAAGCGGAAGAGATACGTTATACCGCCTTAGCGCTATTAAAAACGACGTAGCGGCGCGGATAAGCGAGTATATAATATATTTAACGCCTTAACATAACGTTATTTAAAGAAGGCGTTAGTATATAATTATAAGCATAATAAGGACGATTATACTAATTAATACTAAGTGCGGAGCGGGGGGGAGCGGGGCGTTAATATTATATACCTTAGTGCGTAATAACTTAAAAGGGGGATAGTATTATAAGCTATACTATAAAAAGAGCTATAGTTATATTATAGCGAACGACCCGGAATTAAGCTAACGTATAGCTAAAGTCGTATAAGACTTTACTTAAACTTAGCTTAAGTTCGACTTAAACTTAACCTAAGGACGGGCTACTTAAGCGACTTTTATAAAGTATAAAGCTATATAGCCTAAATAAAGATTTCCCCCTTCCCTTTTTAGCTTTAAATAAACAATTATTTAGCTATATACTACTAAACTAAGTGTACGTAGGCCCTTAATATATATCTTTAAAATCTATTTTATAAGAACTAAATAATAATAAATAATAAATATGTTAAGCTTTATTAATAATAAATATATAAAGCTTTATTAATAATTAATAAAACTTTAAGTTTTATTATAATAATACTTTAGTTTTTATTATAAAAGGTTTTTTTTTAGCTCTTTTAGTACTTAAAAAGCTTTTTATTAATAATAAATACTTTTTATTAATATATAAAAGGTTTTTTTTCTATAAAAGCTCCTTTTTCCTTTACTATAAAAGGTATTTTAAACTATATATATATAAAGGAAATAGTTTCCCTTTTTATAAAAGGTTTTTACTATTTATAACTATATAACTTTTAGTTTTTATTACTTTAAAGAATTTTACTATAAATAGGCTTTTTTTTTAATATATATAAAGAAGTTTCTCCTATATAAATACTTTTCTCTTTTAACTAAGGTTTTTACAAAATAAAATAATAACATGTTTTTTCCTTTTTAAAGGTTTTCTTATAATATAAAGTCTTTATATTAAGATATATAAATCTAACCTTATACAACGTAAAATAAATAAGGCGTATTTTAGTTTAAAATAAAAGATATATAAATATAACCTTTAAAAAAGGCAGTAAAAACGTAAAGTGTAAATACTAGCTTGTATTAACATAATAAAAAGGTTTTACAAAATATTATAATATACATTATCTAATATGTTATATAATAATAATTAATCTAATTTAATCGCTTCTTACACGCAAATAAAAGACAAATATAAGCTTAGCACTAGAAAATAATAAGCGGAAAAGTCTACTTTACAGCCCGGAGAAAATTAGTAATAATCTAGCAGACTGGAATAACTATAATACGCCGGAACAGCAATTTAATAATTTAGCTAACACCTCCCCGCGCTTTTAAAAAACTCTTTTTTCTTTTTTTTCTTATTAGTTAAAACTTAGACCTTTAAGCAAAAGTATTACTATTAATATATATATAGATTTTTATTTATACATACGCTTTATTTTAAAGAAACGTCCCTGCGCTAGCCTGCTTTAATAATTTATACTACGCTTGTTTTATAAGTACTTATACCTTTTAAATACCTACGCTTATATATTAAAAAAGAGTTATTTTAAAAGAACTAAAAAAAGTAGTAAAGCTTTAATTTAAAATTATAATTAAAAGCTACTAAGAGTATAAAGCGGAAGGAGGCACTAAAGTATAAAAAAGGAAGAAGTAGTAAAAAAAGCAAATTCGAATTACTTAAAAGTATTACTATTTATATATATATATATCTCTATTTATATTTAGGCCTTATTTTAAAAATACGTACCTACGCTAGCCCGCCCCGCTAATTAATACCGCGCCCGTTTAATAAATATTTATACCTTTTTAATGCCTACGCTTATATATATAGCTTATGTACGCAGCCTATATATATAGCTTATACGTAGCGCTCTTAGCTATAGCTTAATTTACTTAAAAAACATATCCTTTAAGCTCTCGCAAAATATATATATAGCGCGGTCTGTTAATTAATCCGGGCCTTTTACCGGTGCTATATATAAAGACATAAGCGCTTGCTTTTAATACTTTTAATGCTGCTTAATCCTTCTAACGCCGTTTAATACTTTTAATGCCGCTTAATACTTTTAACGCCGCTTAATACTTTAAACGCTACTTAATACTTTAAACGCCGCTTAATGCTCTTAACGCCGCTTAATTTCCCTTAATATTATACTAGCGGCAGCGATATAGCGATATAGCTATACTTTTCCTACTTACGTTAAGTAAGTTAAGTAGTTAAAAGTTTAGTAATATAGCTATATTGCTTTTAATTCTCTTAACGCCGCTTAATTCTCTTAATATTATATAAGCGGCGGCGATATTAGTAATTAAAGCTATATCGCAACCGCTAGTCCTATAAGCGCCTTTATTTATTTTACTATATCTTTCTCTTAATCCCCTTTTCTTTATATTACCTTAAGCTAACGATCTTTCTTATAATACTATAAGAGACTTTAAGCTATAGCTAAGTTTATTAAGCTTATTATAAGAAAGGTATTTTTAAACGCTTATATTAAGCTACTTTAAGCTAGCTTAACTTAAATTAAGTAGCTTTTATAGCGGTATAGCTAGCTTTAATACCTTTTTTAATATGTCTTAGTATTTAAAGAAGTTAAGTATAAGTAGCTTAGTATTATAAAGCCGGCCGTATATAATTTTAAAAACGTTAAGATCGCGGATTTAAAGTAATAGCTTTTAAAAGTCTTAAGAGTTATTATTAATAGTAAAATATTTTAAAAAAGGGGGAGGTTTTTATTAATAGCTTTTAAGCTATTATTATATAAAAATATTACGCTTTTTAAGTATGAGCTTAGCTTTAAGGCGTTTAAAGATTATATAAATATAAAGTAAGCTAAGCTATAATATAAAGCACTTATTATATAGCTATAATAGTAAAAGCTCTTAAGTTAATAAAAGTATTATAATAATAGTAAGTTAATATTATATAGTAAGAAGATTAATAGCTTAATAAGTAACTTTTATAACAAGGTCTTTAAGCTAAGATAACTGCTTAAAAAATCGTCGCTTTTTTAAATCCTTTTTTAAGTAGCTATTTATATATAGAATATCTTTTTATTTATAATTATTTAAACGAGGGTATTTTAAAAATATAAAAGGTTAAAGGTACTTATAAGTAAATAAAACTTTATATCTTTATTAGTAGTTTTAATTAAGCTATTAACTCGCGAGCTAAAGTTATAATAATAACTAATAAAGTAGCTTACTTACTACCCTTATTATAGTATATATTCGTTTAAGATATAAGTTATAATATAGCTTTAATACTATTAACTAAATTGCTAATTAAACTATTACTATGCTTTATAAAAGTTCGCTTTTATCTTTAACTAAATAACGCGCTTTAAAGCTAATAGTATTCCTTTATAGCTAAATTTCACTTTTTTACTACTTAAACTAAATATAGCAGCGGTAGTAATAATAGCGGCTCTTTATTTAATAGCTTTATAAGTAAGAATAGCTTTAACCTTAAAAAGGACTTTTTTATTACTAGGATTTTTACAAGTCTTAAGACTTACTTAGTCTTTTTATCGTTATTAGATTAAGGCCTAAATATTACTATTAATATAATATATTTTAAGTTATTCTTATATAAAAGAGGAAATATAAAAAAAGGGTTTTTAAAGACAGCTTCTTTATTTATAATTACTTAAAAGGGCTAAAATACCCTTACCTATATATAAATACCGTTAAAAAACTTATAAAGCTATTACTATCCCTTTTTTTATATTAATAAGATCAAAAGTAAAGTTAGCTAAAGACCTTTAGTTTATAACTTAAAATAACTTAAGAAAAAAAAGCCTAAAGCGGTTAGTTTTATATATATTATTAAGGCTTAAAACCTAAAAAAAGAGTTTTTTTATTTTTAGTACTATAAGTTAGTTTAAAGCACGCTTAAGATCTAATTTTTATTATAAGAATTAAATTTAAGAGAATAAGAAATATTTCCTACTTTAAGATAGTTAATAAACTCTTATATAGCTATTTTACTATTAAGAGCTTTAAAATAAAGCTTTTAATAATTACTATTAATATCTAAAAAGTAAAATAACGCTATAATAAGCTTAGTATCTTTTAAGATAATAAAAATCTTTTAAGCTAGCAGCGCTTTATATTTTAAAGGTTCTTTTTAAACTCTTACTATATAATAGTTTACCGGCGATAAATATTATATACTAAAGGATTAAAAGAAAGCTTGTAGTTATAGTAAGCTTTAGTAACTTAAAAATCCTACTTTTTAGCTTTTTTATTAAAAAAGGCTATTATAATAAGGCGGAACAAGCAGTTAAGCTTTTAAGTAAAAAGCTTATAAAGTCTTATACTAATAAAAGCCTGTTATAAGCTACGATTATATATAAAGAGAACTTAGGTTATTAAGAAGATCTTATTAATATCTTGCTTATAAAAGCTTTACTACTTAAGAATAGCTATACTATTATTATAAAAAAACCTTTAGATAAAGTTATATACTGCATTATAAGTTTTAAAGCTTAAAGAAAGTAGTAAAAAGTAAATTATAGCTTCGCGTTTTTTATAAATATTAAAAGCATTATAAGCTTTATTTAAGTTGCTTTATAGTAGAAAAGCATTAAAAAAAGAAAAGAAGGTTTATTATAAAGCTAGTAATAGCTTAATATTAATATATATATATATATATATATATATATATATTTTAAATACTCGCTCTATATATATACTATGTATATATATAAATAAGCTATATATATAGGTGTAGGTACTTAAAAGGTATAAGTACTTATTTAACAAGCGCGGTATAAATTAATAAGGCGGGCTAATATATACTACGCCTTATAGTATAAAGATAAAGGGATAAGGGGCAGACTAATTACTGCTAGTTAAGGCCGGTACTACGGACTAATTACCGCTAGTTAAGCTAGTATAACGGACAAATTACCGCACGTAAACGTATATAAGGGTTTAAAAATAGTAAAAAGCTTATCTTTTCTTTAAAGCATACTTAGCTACTTTATACTTAGTTTTTTTAGCTAATTTTAAAGATCTTTAACTATACTATCCTTTTATTTATAATTAGTACGTAGATAGACTATAGATATCCTTATAAATTCACTTAATAAACTAAGTATAAGCCCGGTTAGAAATACTATAAACTATATAAGGGAGTAAAATATACTCTCCCGCAGCCTATAGGCCAAATACAGCATAAATAACACATGACATAAATACGCTGAAATATACATTGAATCCGCTATACAATTCTGCATACTATACATATTTCCTTATATTATTCCACCCACATATGAGCAAGATATAAGCAGATTAGGAAGAGGTGTGTGTGGAGACCATATGCATAATCCGTGCTAAGTCGCTGCGCCACCTCGTATTCCTTGCGGGATTAATCCCTAGGCTTACAAATACAATATTAACCCAACAACAGCTATTAGCCCACTATGCATGATTGCGCTATATAGGGGGATCTTTTCCAAATCACTTAAGTTACTTATAGCTTAAGAATTGTCTATATAAGGAAGCCTTAGTCCCCCCTTTACCTTAGATAGATTATTAACCTTACACACACACATCTCACCTATTTCATCACCTTTTCGCACACTCTTTACATCTCTATAATCCCCTTACTCGTGGCTACAAGCCTGCTCTCTTCTACACCTATTTGCTCCTTAATTAGTATAGCTAGCTACTTTATACTTAGTTCTTTAAGCTAATTTTAAGGATCTCTAACTATACTATTTATAGTACGTAAAGTAAACCGTAAATATCCTTATAAAATCGCTTAATAAACTAAGTATAAGCCCGGTTA